>CABHPH010156290.1:25439-41359 GCA_902168325.1 Peromyscus nudipes
TCTCTCTCTCTCTCTCTCTCTCTCTCTCTCTCTCTCTCTCTCTGCCTCCTACTTTTAGGTCAAGACATAACTCTCAGATGTTGTAGCCACCATGCCTTTGCTCTGCATCGTGGACTCTAGTCCTATGAAACAGTAACCCCAAATTAAACACTTTCTCATAGGTTGCTTTTGCCATAGTGTTTCATTCACAGCAATATAAAAGTAACTAAAATGAAAACCATGTATTGGTGGTCAGCTTGTGGGTCTGTTAGGAGGTAAAGGAACCCAGAAAGAGTAGGGCATAGTGGGAAGATATTGGGTCATTGAAGTTATGACATTTGAGAAGATGTTGGATTGCTGGTGTCTCTCCTCTCCTCCCTTCCCCACTCCTCTCTCTTCCACCCCCTATTCCTTCCTCTCTCATTCTCTCCCTAAACCCCAAACATAGTGCCATATAACTATGGACTGGAAAGCATAGAAATTGTGAGCCAAAGTAAATCTATAATGTTGTTCAACTCTTAGATGGTCTTTTAATAAAAAACACAGAGTCAGATATCAGGGTGAAAGCTGAAAGATCAGAGAAGAGCCAGCCACTAGTTCTTACCTCTACGAAATCCTCAGCCTAAAGAGAGTGAGTTCCTGTTTCCTCACATCTTATATAACTTTCTGTGTCCTGCCATATTTCTTCCTGGGATTAAAGGCGTGTGTGCTTCCCAAGCAAAGGCATGAGATCTCAAGTGATAGGATTAAAGGCGTGTGTCACCTCTGCCTGGCTCTGTTTCTCTCCTATACTGGATCAATCTCATATAGCCCAGTGTGGCCTTGAACTCACAGAGATCCAGACAGATCTCTGTGATAGGATTAAAGGTGTGTGCCACCACTGCCTGGCCTCTATGTCTAATCTAATGACTGGCTCTGTCCTCTGAGCCTCAGGTAAGTTTATCAGGGTACACAATATATCACCACACTATAATCCTCACATATAGGGAATAGAGGAAGCCGTGAGTAAATGAAGTCCTGGGGAAACAAGGGTGGGTCAAGGACTGCAAGACGAGTTGACACGTGGCAACCTGGCAAAGAGAGATGGCAAAGCTTTCCTTGGAAGTCTGAGTGTTTATAAATGATTGATCAGGGTGTGCAAAGACTAGCAACTGCAGCACCCTCCTCCCAGAGGTTTGCAGCCTGGGACTGCTCACCTACAGAGACCTCCTACTGAGACGTCCCACCCCTCCCCCTGTGCTGTACCTAAGAAACATGTTTGAGGTTCCTGGTTGTGGCTGTTAGAAGATCCCACCTGATCCCCGACTCATTGTATGTGTGTCTGTGTGTCTGTTCTTTCTTCGTTTCCTGTAAGCCACTAGCCAGGGTTGTGGGATCCAAGCTATGCCAGATGCAACACTTATATAATAAGCTCATTATCTCAGGCACTTTGTCATGACAGAAAGCTAACACACTGGCATTGTTTGGATTGTTTTAAAGCCAAAGAACTTGATAAGATTACTCAAGCATACTAAGTACATAAAGAAAATTGCTCAGAGCAAATTCTGGAGCAATTAAACAGTGAAAGCTTGAGCAGATAGGAAGGTGCTTCACGTGAGTCGGAGAACTATCTTAATTTGGTTCCTATTGCTTCGATAAACACAGTGACCAAAAGCAACTGGAGGGAGAAAAGGGCTATTGGACTTAGGCGTCCTAATCACAACCCATTAAGGGAAGTCAAAGCCGGAACTAAAGCAGGGCACGACCCCGGAGACAGGAACTGAAGTAGAGGCCAAGGATGAACGCTGCTGACTGCACTGTTCTCCATGGCTTGCTCAGCCTCCTTTCTCATACAACCTCGTACCACCTACCTACCCACCCAGGAATAGCCCTGGGCACAGTGGCTGAGCCCTCCCACATCAGTCATTAATCTAGAAAAGTCCCCACAGTTTTGCCTACAGACCAATCTGATGGAGGCATTTTCTCAGCTGAGACTCCTCTTTTCTGAGGACTGTAGCTTGTGCCAAGCTGGGAAAAACAGCAAGGACAACAAAACCAAACTTGTGTATATGAAAAGAAAACTTTAGATGAGATAGGGAAAAAGCCAATCACTAAGTAAAAAAACAAAACCGCCCTGGAAGCCCAGAGAAGAGGAAAGAAAGAGAAAGCAGACATGGTCAACGCAAGAGCAGCACAGGTCGTCAGAGCGATGGAGGAACCCCAGAGCTGCGACAGAATGGAGGGCTGTGGCGGGATGTTTGATCACACTGTGTGAAGATATTCCTGTTTTACCTCACCCGCCTAGGGCACCTTCTGATTGGTTTAGTAAAGAGCTGGATGCCAGCAGCTAGGGAGGAGCGGATAGGTGGCAATTGTGGGGAAAGAGGAACCGGAAAGAATCACAGAGGCAGAGATTCGCCAGGGAGACGCTGAGGTCGGACGTATGGTACTGAGGAGAGGTAACGAGCCTGTGGCAGAACATCGATTAAGATAAAAGGGTTAATTTTTGTTTTTTGATTGTTTTTTGTTTTTGTTTGCTTGATTGTGTTTTGTTTTTTCGAGACAGGGTTACTCTGTGTAGTTTTGGTGCCTGTCCCGGATCTCGCTCTGTAGACCAGGCTGGCCTCGAACTCACAGAGATCCACCTGGCTCTGCCTCCCGAGCGCTGGGATTAAAGGTGTGCGCCACCACCGACTGGCTTAATTTAAGTTATTAGAGCTAGTTGGGAACAAGCCTAAGTTTAGGCCAAGCTTTTCATACATAACAAGGAGGCACCGAGTCATTATTTGGGAGCTGGTGATCCAAAAGAAAGTCTGTGACAGAGGGCAGCCACAGAAGCTAGCTTGGAATGAAAAGGAAAGGGAAAGAGGATCAGAGGGCAAGTCTTGAGAAGTTCTGAAGGGAAAGCAGACCAGAATGTGCTATTTGAGAGAAAGATAGTTTTGAAATAGTTGCTAAATGAAGATACTTGAGAATGTGTGCATGCATTCAGAAGAAAAGAGCTGAGTAGTTCAGCATAACAGAGCAAGAAAAGGGCAAGAAAAGGCGCCCACAGCTCAGAGGTCGAGGAAGACAGTCTTATCAGTTTGCAGGCCCTTGAGATAACAGTCACTGCGCTTACTGCAGGAAGCGGCTGGGTTCAGAGTTCTGGTTCAGTTACTGGGATGCAGTAGACTTTGTGGTATGGAGACTAGAGAAATGATTCATTGCTAGTTTCTATTTGTATTGAGTAAGACAGTGATCTCATCTTGCTGAGAAGTGGAGGATCAGTGCGAAGAATTTGAGAGAGAGAGTCGTTAGAGTGTGACAAGAAGGAAGACAGAAGTGTAAGCTCCCTGGGTGGCACAGATAATCCACACGAGGTGTGTGGTAAGTGTATATACTTAACTTGAAGTCAACTTCTTGGAGTGTTTTTCTCCAGCAAAGTAGAGAGGGGGGAGAGAGCTCAGCAGGTGAGAGCACATGCTGCTCTGGCGAAGGACTCTTGGTTTGGAGTGCCAAGTCAGCAACTCACAACTGGTTCTAATCTGATTCCAGAGGATCTGATGCTCTCTATGCTCTCTCCTGGCCTCGGTGGGCAACAGACATGCATGTGGTGCATGTACATACATACAACATGTGGTGTATACACACACACACACACACACACACACACACACACACACACACGTAGGCAAACATTCACACTTAAAATCAAAATAAATACATCTTTGAAAAAACAGGAAACAATGAGATATTCAGACAGAGAAAGGGGTGGAGCAGGTTCCAGGGCACAGGAGCTTAGGGAGGGCTTTTCAGATGGTTTGAGCAGAACTATGAGAAGTGAGGGTAGTTCCCAGCATCTTATCCAAAGAAGACAGTAAGAGAAAATCTCTTAAGGGGGAGCATAATTCCTATATTTAGTGTAGTTGGCATAGTTTGAAGATGAGTGGTGAGAGATGAGAAGGAACAGAACCCATTTTCATAATTCCTGTAGATGAGGATAAATGAAAATAATGTTAAATATGGAGAAACTCAATGTGGCTCTAGAGTAGTCCTCAGAGCTCATTTGGCCCAACATGTATTCTTATACATGAAGAATGACTTAGAGAGGCTGGATGAGTCTGCATAGTCATGAGATGGACAGCAGAAGTCCCAGTCCTTGAACCCCTGTCATGGAGTCCTAAGTTGAACCACTTTCTCCTACACTACACTACCTTTCTTTCTTTCTTTCTTTCTTTCTTTCTTTCTTTCTTTCTTTCTTTCTGTCTTTCTTTCTGTCTTTCTTCCTTTCTTTGTCTTTCTTTCTTTCTTTCTTTCATCTTCCTTTCTTTCTTTCTTTCGTTTTTTTCTTTATTTTGTTTTGGGTTTTGAGACAAAATTTCTCTGTGCAGTTTTGACTGTCCTGGAACTCACTCTGTAGCCCAGGCTGGCCTCAAACTCATAGAGATCCACCTGCCTCTGCTTCCTGAGTGTGTGCCACCACTACCTGGCTTTCTTTTCTTTTCTTTTCTTTTCTCTTCTTTTCTTCTTCATCCTTCCTCCTCCTCCTCCTCTTCTTCTAGAAGGCAGGATCTCTTCAGGGATGTCCTAGAACTCACTTTGTAGACTAAGCTGGCCTTAAGCTCCCAGAGATCAGGTTGCCTCTGCCTCCTGTATGCTGAGATTAAATGTGTGCTCCATCATGCTCAGCTACTCTACTATTTTTCTAAGAGGAAAGTTCAAAGCGTCCCACAACAGAAGAGGGCAAGCTGCATTGTTAAGACAATATTCTTCCATTAAAATGGTTCAGCGGATTAGTTTTTCCACACTGAACACTGTAACAAATCTTTTTCTGTCTTTCCAGTCAGCTCCCAAATAATGACATGGAGACTTATTAATTATGAAAGCTCAGCTTATAGCTTAGGCTTGTTCCTAACTAGCTCTTATAACTTAAATTAGCCCATTTATATTAATCTATGTTTTATCAAGTGGTGTTACCTGTCTTCCATTTAGCACCTCCTGTTTCCTTTCTGTGTTTCCTGGCATTTCCCACATGCCTAGGTCCCTCCTCCTCTTCCTTTCTCTCTCCAGAAATCCCACCTATACCTCCTGCCTGGCTACTGGCCATTCAGCTTTTTATTACACCAATCACAGCAGTACATCTTCACACAGTATACAGATATGCCACAACAGAACACCAAAAATTCTGTTCTAATAATAAAGAGGATGCTAAGCATTTACTACCTAACTGTTCTAATGGTCTGTGGGCTCATCAGTCATAAGCAATGGACAATAGATAAGGAACGTTTCCAGGAAAGCTGTGTTAGTAACAGATTCAGAAGAGAAATGAACAACTGAGTCTAAAAAAGGACAAAAACCCAGATGGTTCCCTGGTTTTTCAATAGCAGAAATTCTCAAAGGATGCATTCCACTTGATGTGTTTCTGTTGGAGACTTGAATTTCCAGTAAGAAACTTTGGCTATCCTAGCCTTCATAAGTGGCCTACCCTTGAGACCACAGGATAGAACTCTATGATTAACACTTTTCTTATATCATCTAGAGTAATAGAAGAGTTGACCATCACCAGATTGAGATCTTAAATGACCAAAACCTAAATCTCCCCACTATTAGTACATATTTTATTCAGTCCTTAGAACATAATGTGACATTTTGTATCATAATGTGACATTTTGTATTATCTACATTTCACTCAGGAAAAAATTGAGTTGTGTTGCTGTGGGCCTGTAGCAGGTAGCCATGAGGTTACGTCATACTGCAACTGCTTACCTTCAGCCAGAAAATGAGAAAAGAGAGGAAGAAGAAAGCACTGAGGTCCCATTACCACGCCAAGGACATGAACACATTACAGTGACCTAAAGACCTCCCTCTAGGCTCCACCTCTGGAAGGTCCCATCATTTCCCAATGGCCCGAAGCAGGGACCATGGCTCTAACCCATGGATCTGTGTGGCCCTAAGAAATAGCACAGGCTGACTGGCTTAAACTGCGGGGGGTTATTTTTCATAGCTTGAGCATTCAAGATCAAAGTATCAGAGAATTTGATTTCCTGGAGAGGGCTCCCTTCCTGACTGGCAAGTAGCTACTGCTGACACCGCCTCCTCTCCCTTCTCTCCTTCCTCTTCCTCCTTTATTAAGATTTATTCATGGAGCTGTGGAGATGGCTCAGTGATTAAGAGCACTGGCTGCTCTTCGAGAGGACCCATGTTTGATTCTCAGCATCCACCTGTATCAATTCCCCAGGGTCCAAGGAGGTTTTGCTGTGTCTGGTGTGGGATATCAGGGGGAAAAAATCTACGTACGCTATGTTCTTATGTCTGTTAACTTTATTCCTCTAAGACAAAATTCTATCAATTCAGCTGTAGCTCCACCAGGCATTCAAGGCAGGAACAACTCTAGACATATCAAGCTCTATATCCGTCTACTTTATTTCTCTGGGATGAAATCCTGTCTCCGTAACTGCAGTTCCATCCAGCTCCCCAGCTCATAGTCCTGCCACAGACTAAACTCCTATGCTTCCAGCCTCATCTTCGTCCTCTGTATCCCCTTTCTCCATCTCTGCTACTCTCTACTCCTGGAAAACTCTACTGGAGATCTGCTTACCCTCTACGGGAACCTCTGTCGTCCTCTCTTCTCTTGCCAAGCTGTTCTGTCCTTGTCTACAGAAAATGCCTGCCTTTTCTTTCCCTGGGCACCTCTTCTGTTCCCTGCCTCCTCAGGAATGTTGTTTTTTACCTCTAACCTTGATATGCAAAAACCTCTTTTGTTTTTAGTAATGCTCTGGAGAACCACTAGGCCTCCTCAAGGCAAGGGGATGTTCCGAGCTTCATTAGCACAGGAAACAAAGCTCTGTGTCTCCCGCCAGCTTGTCTCCTAAACTCAGCAGGGTAGTTAGTAACTTAGTAGGTTCAGCAGGTCTGGGGAGCTGAACTCTTTACCAATTGGTCTGGGCACAGAAGGATTTCATAGCAGAAGACAGCTGGAATATTAAAGGCTGGGTAACACCAAATATTCATAATAAATGGCTTTGCCTTTTGACAGACCCTTGGCCGGTCAAAGTTCAGCTTTAATACATAGCTGACTCTCTATGATATATTCTTGCGGCCCGCAAGACACCTGGCAGCTCACAACTGTCTATGGCACTAGTTTTAGATCTATGCCTTCTTTTGGGCTCTGTGGGCACTAGGTATGAATGTTGTTCACAGACATATTTTATACAAAACACACATACACAAAGAATTAATAAATTTTTAAAAAATATTTACTTGTTTTTGCTTTATATGTATGAGTATTTGCCTGCACGTATGTGTGTATGCGTATCACATATGTGCCTGGTGCCTGTAGAAGTCAGAAAAGAGCATCATATTTCCTGGAACAGGAGATACAGATAGCTGTGAGCCCCCATGTGAGTTCTGGAACCAAGCCTTTATCTTCTGCAAGACCAGCAAATACTCTTAACCACTGAGCCACCTCTCCAGCCCCAATAGCCAATGTTTCACTGTATCCTCACTAGGTAGAAAAATTCTGAGTTCTTACAAAAGCTCCAATCCTTTTGTGGAGCTCCCTCTACCCTCCCACCCCTAATCAGGACTCCTTCCAAATCTGGGTGCTTCTCAAAGCTCCAAATTCAAATATATCAGAGGTTAGGACTTATTTCCACATACGAACGTTATGGGTAATAGGAACATTCCTTCTATAACATTACTTATCACTTCAACAGAAGGTGGTAACATTTGATAGATATAAAATTCAGTGCTTTTATAAATGCAGGGTGATTGTTAACAGCTCCTGAGGGACTAAAATAAAAACAGAGTAGGCTGGGGAAAATATAGGTCTACCCACATTTTGGCAAGAATTTTGCTTGCTGCTTTCTAAGTGGTGATAATTGCTGTTCAGAATTAATTTGATTTAATAAATAGGAGAATTTTGTCTAGCAAAAGAATCATTTCCTATTAAAAGTTTTCAGCTCTAAATTTTAAGGGCATAATATTTAGTTTACTTTGGACTTACAAAACAAGAACAAAAACTGAAGAAATAGTCAAGATCCCTAAAGTGGAGAGCAATTTTTTGGCTTTTTAAAGCTTCTATTTAGCTTAATTAAGAAGAAAAATCAGTTTTATTTTTATAAAGGTTAATTTTTAGCACCATGAATAATTAATATGAGAAAATACACTCTTTTCTCCAACTTTGGAATTATTTATTCTATAAATTAATACATAAAACTGGTGATTTTGACATTTCTGTATTTAAGCTGGTGAATTATTTTCCTTTTTCTCCTTCTGAAACGTCATTTTCCCCATCTAATCAATTTCTTAGCAATAATTTTCTTAGACATAGAGACACAGTAAAAATTAAATGAAGTCTATTTGTACAATATTCATCGATTTCAAGATCCTAGAGTTGACTATTAGTTAAAGGAACTGCCAACACCGGCTCCTTCTACTTCATGACAATCCAGTTTTGTCTAGCACATCGCCACCCAACTTGAGACTATCAGATTTCCTAGCAGCTAGACATGTCCAGGTGACAAGATGTCTTAGTTTGTGCTGTGGGAGATCCTTCTATATGATTTGAATATGTGTTGCTCTCATTGGTTGATAATAAAGCTGTTTGGCCAATGGTGAGGCAAGATAAGGTTAGGTGGTACAATCAAACTGAGGATGGAGATGAAGAAGGGCTGAGTTGGGGCAGCCTCCAGCAGCTATCCAAGGAGAAGATACCAGAGGATCAGTAAGCCACAGACCATGTGACAATAAGTAGATTAATAGAAATGGGTTAGTTTAAATGTAAGAGCGAGTTAGTAATAAGCCTGAGCCATCAGCCAAGCATGTATAATTAATATAAATCTCTGAGTGGTAATTTGGGAAGTGACCACTGGGTATAATTGTGTGGATGGGACAGAAAGTTCTGCCTCTGTTTACATATGGCACCCATTGTCTGGCTTGGATCCACATAACCCCCTGAAATCTTTAAAAAGATTCTACTACACAAAAATGGAGCCAAGGGCAGCTTCATAAATCATGTCTCTCGTATGGGCCAGGGTATAGAGATGTTCTGGCCACAACATGTGGGCTTTAGCTGAAGCTTGGTGAGTTCCCACACTCTCCAACACTGGCTACAATTCAGAGAGGCTTCACCCAGCCACTTGCCACTCTCTGTGTGGTGGATTTAGGGCTTTCGCTCATGGAAACAAAAAGGGTTAAAGATACACAGTAAAAACAAACTCAGACAAAAAGACCTCTAAAAGGATCACAATATATTTTAAAAATATGTAGCCTTGTAAGAGGAAGAAAAAGACGCCTTTAATCCCAGCACTCGGGAGGCAGAGGCAGGCGGATCTCTGTGAGTTCGAGGCCAGCCTGGGCTACCAAGTGAGCTCCAGGAAAGGTGCAAAGCTACACAGAGAAACCCTGTCTCAAAAAAAAAAAAAAAAAAAAAAACCAAAAAAAAAGAGGAAGAAAAGGGGTAGATTAAATAATAGTAAAGTCCTTTAAAAAGGAATAGAGTAATGAAAAATATAATAAGCCTTATAAAGTTGGGAAATGCATTGAGTCTGGATTTTTTATTTTACTGTGTTCTCTTTGGAGTTTTGACTGTTAATGAGCAAACTGCTGAGAGACATTTGATTACAAAAGCCGCTGAATTGGATACGTTACGTTTGGAGAGAGGTTCTGTTTTATTTCCACAGGAAAGGAGAAGATGTGGATGCATTCCACATTAAGAAACCAGGTTTGATGGAGGAAGACACCCCTGAAATTCTAACTGCAGACATGGGAAAATAAACCTAAAGTAACTATAAGACACATGACATATATTTTACCTGCTCAGACATAAAACAAAACATTATCTTTGGGTGGCTTGTGTACAATGCACAGTTTGTATTTGTATTAATGAAGATATGTATGTTGCCTTTAAAAGTTTATATATTTTCAGAGCAAGGGAACCAGATACCAATAAAAACTGCCGGGGACCAGCCTCAGCAGTTTTGGGGGTCTGAAGGATGGGATACCTGGAAGGCGCAATAACGACTCAGAGACAATGTTCGTGCAAGCGGACAGGTCACTTCCGGTTTCTGCGGTTGCTGAGTTTCTTTTGCTTCCCTGCCTTCTCTTAGCTTCTCTTAGCTTCTCTTAGTTTCTCTTAGCTTCTCTTAGTTTCTCTTAGTTTCTCTTAGCTTCTCTTAGCTTTTGCTACAGCTTCTTTAGCTTCTGCTTTTGCCCTGGTGACCTCAGTCTTTTATTATCATAAGAAAAGGGAGAACAGAAAGAAAAGGGGAAATCAGCCAATACAAAATGTCTCATGATTCCAAAGGTTATTCTTAGAAAATCACCAATATATTCTTCATCATCTTTTACTAAACACAGGAACTATCCCAGACTTAACACCAAAGCAAGCATAATCTATTTTTATTATTAATGATTATACAATCTTTTGAGCTCTTGACCCAAAGGCTAGCAACATGCAATTTCGCAAAAAAGGTAAAAATAAGAACAGTGGTCAATGTACCAGACAATCATTTCCTTCTCACACAGTCTGCTCCAACCCCAAGACCCCTGTAGCCACCTAAGTTCCTCCTCAGCCCTCTGCAAACACTAAGCCCCATGACTGGTGGGCTACAATGACCTCAGACAAGAAATCTGTCCCTGCAAGTCAGCAACTTCTGTCCTTCTATATCCAACAATTCCAAGGAAGACCTAATCTAATTTATATGAAAGGAAGCTCACCTTTTCTGGCAGCTCTTTTCAATCTAGGACCCCAAAAAAGCTTGTAGCAATCACTCCATCAGTTGTCACATTGTCTCCACACTCCTTCAGGAGGAATAAAAAGTATCTGAATTAAAGTTGCCATCTCCCTTTCTTGGTGGAGGCCACTATTTTCCTCCTGTTCTAGGTTCCCACACTTTTAGTTTGTCATCCCATCTATATGTTACTCCATCCACAGTCTTCAGACAATACCCCTTAGGGTCTCAAGTTTTACACAATGTCCTTGGAATATCCTCAGAAACTGAATTATTCATCATGGCCAATTTAAGTCCAGTGTGTTGATACATATCATACCATGTGCTGTAATTGACCATACATTCAGTAAAGTTTATCCAAGCCTAAAAAGCTTCTCCAGGCTGCAAGTTCTTTTCCATGAACTACATAACTGCCTTAACCCCAGGCTGAGTGGTCATCTCTGTATAATTTCCTGTGAAATTTACTTCAGCCCTTTCCTGCATCACAGAAATCACCATTGATCTAGGAACACAGGACATGAATATCAGATAGAAGAAAAAGACTAGTATTACAAGCAATATTTATATGGAGGAGGGCATGACATGTGCACACCATAAAGCATGACCTTGGGACATGGAGGCATTTCTGCTTTGGCCCTCTAGAGGCATGCTAAGCAGAAGATCCGGAGGGGAACACACGGAGGGATGATGGTCCACAATCTCGGGTCCCCTTTTCTCCAATCTCTGGGGCAGCATGTCAGCCATCTTATATGCCATGCCTGGCAAAAAACAGTAGCCCAGATGATCCAGCATCCAAAACAGCTTCAAGGCTACTAAGATGATCCAGCCTCACATAGTACTACAGCCAAGATTCAACAATTACCCTGATTTTCTCAGGGTCCCCCATAAGGTTACCAGTGCCCCTAATCAACAGGAAGTAGCCTAGAAAACTACACTCACTTTCCCCAAAAAAAGATTATAGATGTTTGTCTTTGTTTAGGGGGTTGGTTATAAATTGTTAATGGTCATAGTCAATCTCTTTCTAAAGAAGAAAGAGGGATATGAAACGGAAATAATGGGGAAAATGGTAGATTGTTATGATTATTGAGTCTACTTTAATATAAAAAACAACTGTTAATCTCAAAATATTTTACATTGGTATGGATTTTAGTTTATTGATACAAATTTAAAGTTGATTTTATTATAATGTATGTATAGTTCTACTCTTGTTTAAGGTATTTATATAGCTCATTTAAAAATGTAATATATAATTTAAAAATACAGATTAATAGTCATCTATAATAGTGAAACTTATAGCCATATTAGTTAGGCTTTCTAAGTATATAAAGATATATTTCAATTAGATAGGTAATCTTCAAACACTTCAATGACTTACAAAATATGGCATTTAAAATGTTTTAAGAACTTAGGCTTTTCTTGACAGTAAGACATGTCTGCTTCTGGCAGCACCAATTACTTCAAAGAGGATGATAGGCATTGAAACTCCTTTATGGAGTTTACTTTCAATGTGGTAAGGCTAGCCATTTAGGCAAGAAACTGCTCTTGCCTGGACTGCTTGACAGTAAGCTGTATAACTGGACATGCAGGACCCACAGGAAAGTGACTGCTAAACTTTGCCAAAACAAGGTGGGATGGTCCTTCAGGTTCCTGCTTCACAGAAGAAACTGCCAGACATTCTTCAGAACACAGAGTAAAGTGACTGATGAACTTTGCCAATATAGGTGGGGCAGTCCTTCAAATTTCCTGCTTCACTAAAAAGTCTGCCAGATCCTATGGCCTATAGGCTAAAGATGGATGCCCCAGCATTATAGAGGAACTTTGGGTGGCTGTCCATGCAGCCAGATGTCGCTGTCATTTCTAGAGTTTTGGAAGTTGCTTGCAATGCACTTCCTGTTTACTCAAGTAATATTATATCATTCTGGGATCTTTGATGGAGTTGAAAACTAGATAATTATAATTGTTTTCCTTTCTTATGATAAAAGATAAATTAGATATGAAACTTTAGACTCACTAAGATAAGACAGATAATTGAATATTTTCTCTAATTTTGTCAAATACAAATAGACTAAAAATTGTAACTGAAATTCTTGCTTGATAACCATTTTATTATATGTAATTTTACTATGTTAAAATTAAAACCTTCCTTTCTGATTAGACAGAAAGGGAGAAATGCTGTGGGATGTCCTTCTGCATGCTGTGAATATGTGTTGCTCTTATTGGTTGATAATAAAGCTGTTTGGCCAATGGTGAGGCAAGATAAGGTTAGACAATACAATCAAACTAAGGATGGAGATAAAGACGGGCAGAGTCGGGGCAGCCTCCCAAGGAGCAAGATGCCAGAGGATCAATAAGCCACAGACCATGTGACAATAAATTGATTAATAGAAATGGGTTAGTATAAATGTAAGAGCTAGTTAGTAATAAGCCTGAGCCATCAGCCAAGCATGTATAATTAATATAAATCTCTGTTAATTTGGGAAGTGACTGCTAGGTATAATTGGGTGAATGGGACAGAAAGCTCTGCCTCCATTTACAAGTTAGGGTTTCTATTGCTGTGAAGAGACACCCTGAACATGGCAACTCCTATAAGGAAAACATTTATTTAGGGTGGCTCACTCACAGTTTCAGAGGTTTAGTCATGGTGAGGAGCATGGTGTCATACGGGAAAATGTGGTACTGGCTACATCTTGATCAGAAAGCAACAGGAAGTCAACTAAGACACTGGGTGGTATCCTGAGCATAGGAAACTTCAAAACATGCCCCCACTGTGACACACTTCCTTCACCAATGCCATACCTACTCCAACAAAGCCACATCTCCTAATAGTGTTACTCACTATGAGATTTTGGGGGCTAATTACATTCAAACTACCACATCCCACTCCCTGAGCCCCATAAGCTTGTAATGATATCCTATTGCAAAATTCATTTAGTCCAACTTCAAAAGTTCCCATAGTCTATCACAGTCTCAACAATGTTTTAAAGTTCAAAGTGTGAAGTCTCTTCTGAGATTCATGCAATCTCTTAACTTAATCACCTGTAAAATTCAAAATCAAAAAGCAGATCATATACTTCCAACATATAATGGCACAGGATATACATTACCATTCCAAAATGCAGGGAAAGGAGCATAGTGAGGAAATACTGGAGCAAAGCAAGACTGAAAACCAGCTGGTCAAAGTCCAAACTCTGAATCTCCATGTCTGATGTCAAATTTTCTTCAGATCTCCAATTTCATTCAACTTTGTTGACTGCAACACACTTCTTTCTCTTGGGCTGTTTATACTCCCTGTTAATAGCTCTCCTCAGCAATTATCCCTCAATTCTGGCATCTCTAACATCTTGGGTTCTCCAAGGCAATCCAGGCTTCAACTTCACAGCTTCACACAATAGCCTCTCTACTAGGCCTCCATTCAGGAACACCCCTGACACAAGCCTGGCCTCAGCAGCTTTCTTTAGGTGCAGAGGCAAATTCCATAATCCTTTTCTTCTATCCTTAACTATTAAAGCCAGGACCATGTGGCCAAAGCTGTCAAGTTCTGCTGCTTACTGGAGCTGGAACATGGCCCCTCATTCAATTACATCTTTACCAGTTTTCTTGCCTAAACTTGGCTGTCTTGAAACTTGCTCTGTAGACCAGGCTGGCCTCAAACTCAGAGATCCACCAGCTTCTGCCTTCCCAGTGCTGGGATTAAAGGTCCTACCACACCCTGCTCTAAGCTTTTCTTTAGTTCCTTTTCATAAGCATGAAATTTAGCTGGGTGAGGTGTTGCTCTGAGGTCACCACTCCCTTTACTCCATTTTTAAAATCCATTAATCTCCTTGAACACAGGATTTAGCTCCATTCTACTTCCTGGTTCTCTTTTTCTCCTCAAATTTACATTTTGTAATTTACTCTGCTCAGTTTACTCCTTTTCACTGTAAATCTTCATTAGGGTTACCACTAATAACCACATGACAGAGTGTTTATATTAGGCTGCTTTGAGATTTCTTCTGCCAATGGAATTAATCCAAAACTCTCCATGTTAGCCTCAGGCAGACTCTTTGGACAAGGGCTACAAAAAGTAGCCACTTTCTTTACCAAAATATCACATGACCAGTCTCTAGCCCACATACTAAAACTCTTCTCTGAAACCTCTTGACACCCAGAGTTCATCAAATCACACCCAGCACCACTGTCTTCCACGCTCCTACTGCGATGGCTCATTAGCAGTGCTTATGGCATTTCACTGCTTTCTAAACCCAAACTCTCAAAGTCGATATCACTTCAAACGAAAACATGGTCAGGCCTATCACAGCGATACCCCACTCCTGGTACCAGTTTCCGTCTTAGTTAGGGTTTCTGTTGCAATGAAGGGACACCATGACCATGGCAACTCTTACAAGGAAAACATTTAATTGGGGAGCTTGCTTATAGTTTCAGAGGTTCAGTCATGGTGGGGAAAATGACAGCATGCAGGCAGATGTGGTGCTGGCTACATCTTGATCAGAGGCAACAGGAAGTCAACTGAGAAACTTGGTGGTATTCTGAGCACAGGAAATCTTAAAGCCTGCCCTCACAGTGACACATTTCCTCCAACAAGGCCAGACCCACTCCAACAAAGCTACACCTCCTAATAGTGCCACTTCCTATGAAATTATGGGGGCCAATTACGTCCAAACTACCACACAAGGTTTTCCATCCAACGTGTGAATAGAAGTAGCATGCTCTGCCTGCTTAAATAGCAGTCTTCCCTCCACTTCTCTTGTCTCCTTATCCTGTAATCTAGAGTTTGAAAACAGAGGAAATCCACAGACTACAAAGAGACAGAATTCCTAAGTGATGGATGCCATGGGTTATAGCTGCCCACTTCACTAAACTACTACTTTTTCTCTAATCTGTGCAGTCACTGTTGAAGAAATGAACCACTCATTTATATCTTATGTTTAATTTTGTTTGTTTCCTTGTGTGGCAAGGTTTTATACAACTCAGGCTAACCTTGAACTTTCTAGGTAGAAGGACATAACACTGACCATCCTGCTTATACCTCCCAAGTACTGGGCTTATAGGCTTGTACCACCATACATAGCTTATGTCTAATTTTTTAAAGACTGTGTAGGAATATATGATGTTGCTACTTCTCTTTCTGGGTTGCAATATAGCCAAAGGGATGGGAATCTACACAGAACAGATAATGTGGCTGATTACATTCTATTTTTTTTTTTTTTTTTTTTTTTTTTTTTTTTTTTTAAAAAATTTTTTTTTTTT
>CABHPH010156291.1:0-30633 GCA_902168325.1 Peromyscus nudipes
CTATGGTGTGGTGTACATATTTCAATTTTCCAAATTCTGCAAAGTGAAACACATCCATCTGCCAGATTTCATTCCTCTGAGTACCCTTTGGGTTACATCCTGCTGGTAATGGTGTTTGATTGTAGAAGGAACAAGTAGGACATTTCTTTACTATTTCTTTGGCTTGTTGCCAGGTTATGGAAAAATCTTTTTTAAAACCTTTACTATTGACATGATGTTTTTTATGAAATTCTGAGGCCTCCAGCACATTTCCTATCAATAATTTATCAATCTCATCATTGCCTTGTGCTAGAGGGCCTGGCAGACCACTATGAGATCGGATGTGAGTTATATATAAAGGATGACCCCTTTTCCTGATTGTATCTTGTAACTGAATGAATAGTGAAGTTAATTCTGAAGCATCAGGGATAAATTCTGCAGTCTCAATATGTAATACCACTCTTTCAGCATACTGAGAGTCAGTTACTATGTTGAGAGGTTCTGAAAAATCCATTAATACCAACAGAATAGCATACAATTCTGATTTTTGAACTGAATTATAAGGACTTTGAACCACTCTACTTAAATTTTCGGATTTGTAACCTGCCTTTCCCTGTTTGTTGGCATCTGTATAAAATGTACAAACTCCAGATATGGGTTTTTCCTTTACAATTCAAGGTAAGATCCAATCAGCTCTTTTTATAAGATCAATTCTATCACTTTTGGGATATTTGCTGTTAATTTCTCCCAAAAAATTACTGCAAGCCTTTTGCCAAGGTTCACTTTCTATCCATAATTTTTCAATGTCCTCCTTGGTTAAAGGCATGACAATTTCTGCTGGGTCTGTTCCTGCTAACTGAGGAAGTCTCAATTTTCCTTTCCAAATCAAGTCAGAGATTTTTTCCACATAAGTTTTTAATTTTTTTTTGGTTTATTTGGTAAAAATATCCATTCCAATATAATATCTTCCCTCTGCATTAATATTCCTGTAGGAGAATGCCTAGAAGGTAAAATAACCAAAATGCAATCCAGCTTTGGATCAATACGATCTACGTGCCCTTCTTGTACTTTCTTTTCTACCAAGGCCAATTCTTTCTCAGCTTCAGGTGATAATTCTCTTGGACTATTTAAGTCCTTGTCACCTTCTAAGGTTTTGAACAAATTATTTAGTTCATCATTTTTTACCCCAACAATAGTTCTTAGATGAAAAATGTCTCCCAATAATCTTTGAAAGTCATTAAGAGTCTGTAATCGATCTCTCCTAATTTGCACCTTTTGGGGTCTAATTTTTTGTAGCTCTATTTTATATCCTAAATAATTAATGGAATCTCCTCTTTGTATCTTTTCAGGAGCAATTTGTAATCCCCAGCAAGGCAAAATTTTCTTTACTTCTTCAAACATTCTTTCTAAAATACCTGCATTTGAGTCAGCTAGTAAAATATCATCCATATAATGATAAATTATAGATTTAGGAAATTTTTTACGTACCACTTCCAATGGCTGTTGTACAAAATATTGACACAGAGTTAGGCTATTCAACATTCCCTGTGGGAGGACCCTCCATTGAAATCTTTTAACCGGTTGAGAATTGTTATAAGTAGGCACTGTGAAAGCAAATCTTTCTCTGTCTTTTTCTTGTAAGGGTATTGAAAAGAAACAGCCTTTTAAATCAATAACTATGAGAGGCCATCCTTTTGGTAACAGAGTAGGCAAAGGAATTCCAGATTGTAGAGAGCCCATTGGCTGAATTACTTTGTTAATTGCTCTAAGGTCTGTTACCATTCTCCATTTACCAGATTTCTTTTTGATAACAAATACAGGAGAATTTCAAGGGCTGGTTGATTTTTCAATATGCTGAGCATTTAACTGCTCTTCTACCAGCTCTTCTAAAGCCTGGAGTTTCTCTGTTGTTAAAGGCCATTGCTGAACCCATACAGGCTTGTCTGTTGACCATTTTAAAGGTATAGCTGTTGGTGTTTTTGGAAGATTATCAGTTATTATGCCCTGTTTTTTTATAACATGGATGGCTGGTGACCAGTCATTAGAATAATATCTTCTACTATTTCTCTCAGAAACATGTACTAGTTTATGATTTGTTTCTGAGATTGGAGGGATGTTTATCTGAGTATTCCATTGTTGTAACAAGTCTCGACCCCACAGGTTCATGTCTATGTTAGCTACATATGGTTTTAATTTTGCTCTCTGTCCTTCTGGACCTATACATTCTAGCCATCTTGCACTCTGTTTCACTCGAAATAATGTCCCAATTCCTAACAGTTGAACGTTTACCTCTTGAAGAGGCCAAGTTTTGGTCACTCGGTGTCAGACATGGGTTCCTTTTCATGAAGTGGGCCTTAATTGAAATCAGATATTTGTTGGTTACTCTGACAAAAATCTGTGGCACTACTGGTCTAGGATATATTTCAGGGAGGACAGATTGGAGGACAAAGGTTTTATGGCTGGGTTGGTGTTTCTTTTTTGCTAGCCTGAAAGTATCTTCCTGAAACAAAGACACAAGAACATAGGGGTGAAGGCTCCATGTAGGTACGGCTCAACGTCTCCTTATTCAATAAGTTGTGCAGATGCTGTCCCCAACAATGGGACCCCACTGTCAGTTTTCTGTTGCTGAAGTCGGATCCTGAATGGATCGGAAAGAACACCCACTTATACTGTGTGGGAGGACAGCTCATTTATTAGGAGGGGGAAGGGGACAGTTATACCCCAGGGAGAATGGCCAGTTGGATCCATGTGGTGGTATGTTATTAGTTGGGACATGAAGATCAAGAGTGCTTCATTTGCATACTCAGGAGCAGCCGGGGAAGGGGAAGGAAACTTATAAGGCCATATAGAAAAGAAGGGAAGTTCATCCTGGGATGTTTCAGCCACCAGGTTAACTGCAACCTGTCCTCATAGCTCTGGAAACATATAAACTTATCAGTTGCTACATGCGCCAGGGCATGTCCACACACGGAGAAGCCTATCCGCTGGGGACTGTTGGTGCCTGAGCAATGTGGAGCAGCAGCCAGACTCCTGCCACTCTCGGGATGAGAAAGCCAGGGTTTTTAGGCATGCTTCAACCTCTTCTCAGCATCAAGCCAGCCCTACAACAACCACTATCTTAGCAACAGCCTTGGTTGTTTGGAGATATTCATTGGACCCACTTGGCCAGCCACTAAATTGAAAGTAACCCAGCCTTGGTAGTGGAAGACTCATTGATAGCAAGAGACAGACAGCTGGGACTCCATGTCCACTCTAATTTGTAGACCTCATTAGTACCTCCCTCATATAATTTAGCAAGTTTCCACTGCTCTAGGTTTCCATATCATTCCTCAAACGCCTCTCAATTTCAGATGTCTCTCCTTGCATTCCATCCCTCAACCTTATCTCCCCAACCTCTTCCACCTGATCCTCCCATTCCCATCTCCACCTGTGCCCAGTCCAACTATGAAATCTGTTTGATTTCCCCCTCCAAGAGAGACCCATATGTCCTCATGCAGGAAATCATGGAGTTGGCCTGGTCTAGCTGCCTTGGGAGATATGTGTCATAGTGTTTTTAACATTTTAGCCTTAATCTTTATTCTACTATTCATTATAAATTCCAAAGCATATATATATATATATATCCATTCATTAACAACTTTTTAGTAATAAAAAAACTACAAAGGAAATTCTCAGGATCAAGCATTCTGATAAGAGTCACACTTAGCAAAGACTTGGTCAGCTTAATTAGTGATTGACAACAGCTGTAGGTTGTAAAAAGTTCTGGCTATCTCTTAAAGAGATAACTACAAGGGTACAAGGGAAAAAACTAAACCAATGAGAGATTTAAGGAAAAGGCAAAGAAAACATGCGCTATTTTATGTGATTAATAATAACCAGACATGGTTAGTCAGTTAACAGCCTATTTCTGTTAATCACCCGAATCTCAGGACCTAAACATAGTCTACTGAGCCTAAAATCTTGCAATAATAATTGGTGTAGAAATAAATACAAAGTGTTAATTGTTTTTTGAATCAGAATGGGGAGGTGCTGGTGGAGGAAGCTTGGGGCAACATAGGTGCTATTGATCTTTTGAAGGACTAAGATATACCAAGGTCAGACACCTGCACTATCACTTCTAGTTCACTATAATTCTTCTGAAGGGCTTTGATCCAACAAGGCCAGGCACCTGCAATTTTTCTCTGTGAAAATTCCAGGAGGACACTGTGTTTGGCTAATTTTGATTGTCAATGGCTAAGGATGGAGAACAAGACCTCTAAGTGTCTATATGCCACATGGAACAATAGACCTAGTTATGAAGCATATTTTAGTATGTTTCTAGTCATAAAAATTGTACAGTTAAATAAGAAACCATGTTCTTGACTATCCACAATTGTGTGTGCCCATAAGGCTGAGATGTAATCATGAGATAACATGTACACATTACATGGAAATGCATGGTAAATGGGGAGATGTCATAGCTGTTCTTAAGGAAGGAATGCAGTTCTTAGGGAAGAAACAAAGTGACACATGAGAGAAATACAGACAAGAAGGAATTGGTCATTTATAGTCAGTGACCTCATGGCCTTGCCAGATGGAGCTTCCCATCAAAGAGTCATTCATTTGGTGGGTTGACATATGAACACCAGTTATCACCTGCTGTATACTCTCATAGTCATTGATAGTATAAAATGTCTGATTGCTTGAAATAAACTTGTCTCAGCTTCAATCTTGCTGAGATCTATCCACTCAGGCTGATTCATTCATTCCCACAGACCATATGAGAAAAACATGATTCATTAAGGACTATCTCTTAAAATCCTCCTAGTTCCTTCCTCTGTACCTAGTATCTCTGGATCCATGGATTGCAGGTTTGTGGTCATTAATATAATGGCTAATATCCACTTATAAATGAAGACATACCATATTTATCTTTCTGAGTCTGGGTAAACTCATTCGGGAAATTTTTTTTTCTAGTTCCATCCATTCTCCCACCAATTTCATGATGTCATTTTTTTAATGGGTGAGGAATACCCCATTGTATAAATGTATTAAAATGGCTATACTAGCTTGTTTCCTTTGTCCATTTGCTTGTAATATCTTTTTCCAACCCTTTAAACTGATAAAATGTCTATTCTTGATGTTGAGGTTTGTTTCTTGGATTCAGCAGAAAGTTGGGTCCTGTATTCAGATCTATTCTGTTAGTCTATATCCTTTTATTGGATAATGGAGACCATTGATATTGAGAGATGTCAATGACCAATGACTGTTGATTCCTGTTATTTTGTTGTTGGTGGTGGGGATGGTAGTGGTGGTTGTGTGTGTGAGTGTGTGGGAGGGGCACATGTGTGTGTGTGTGTGTGTGTGCGTGTGTGTGTGTTTCCATTCCTTTGTTTTTTATTGGTCTGAGATTTATTTCCTGAATTCTCTTGGATGTAGTTAATCTTCTTAGGTTGGAGTTTTTCTTCTAGCATGTTCTGTTGGACTGTATTTGTAGAATGATACTGTTTAAGTTTTACTTTATCATGAATATCTTATTTTTCCACCTATACTAATTGAAAATTCTACTTGCTATAATAGTATGGGCTGGCACTTATGGTTTCTTAGAGGCTGGAAGACATCTGTCCAGGCCTTTCTGG
Source organism: Peromyscus nudipes (assembly GCA_902168325.1). Lineage (NCBI taxonomy): Eukaryota > Metazoa > Chordata > Mammalia > Rodentia > Cricetidae > Peromyscus > Peromyscus nudipes. Next base: position 5,598 of record CABHPH010156291.1, read on the forward strand.
CTATCAGAAACTTCATTGAAAAGTCAGGTATAAGTCTAGTAGATCTGACTTTTTATGTTAGTTGGTCTTTTCCCCTTGCAGCTTTTAACATTCTTTCTTTGTTCTTCATTTTTAATATTTTGATTATTATGTGATAAGGGACATTCTTTTCTGGTTCAAACCATTTGGTGTTCTGTAAGCTTCTTGTACCTTAATAGGCATCTCCTTCTTTGGGTCAGAAAATTTTCTTCTATGATTTTCTTGGAAAAATTTTCTGGGACTTTGAACTCTGTTTCTTCTTCTATTCTTATTATTCTTAGGTTTGATATTTTCGTAGTGTCCAAGATTTCTTGGATGTTTTATGCCAGGAGTTTGTTGTTGTTGTTTTAGATTTAGATTTAACATTTTCTTTGACCTATGTATCCATTGCTTTTATTGTGTCTTCAAAGCCTGAGAATCCCTCTTCCATCTCTTGCATTCTGCCTCTGAAGTTCCTGTTGGAATTCATGTTTTTTTTTAATTTCCAGAATTGCAGTTTGAGTTTTCTATTGATTCTATTTCTAATTCCACATCTTAAACAGTTTTACTTATTTTTTGTACTGTTTTTATGTCACCCTGCATTTCTTTGAAGGATTTATTAATTTCTTCTTTAAGGACCCTGTCATATTCCTAAAAGTTGTTTTAAGGTTTTTTTTCTCTTGTGCTTCAGTGATGTTGAAATATCCAGTACTTTCTGTGGTAAGATAGATGGCTCTAGTGGAGACATTTTGCCCCGACTGTTATTGATTGTGTTTTTAAGCTGTCCTCCAGGCTTCTGGGTTTGGCATAATTAAAGTGCTAGGTGCTGATTTCTGGATTTGTCTTTGTTGGGTGCGTGTTTTGCTCTTTGGTTTCTGTTTCCTCCCTACATTTTTAGATGATGTGATGGCTGTGTGTTGTCTATTTTCCTGACCTGTTCAGCTTGTGTTCACAGGGAATTCATGCTTGTTTTGGATGCTGGGATAATGTGATGAGTTGGGGGAAGGATGCTTTGGGTGAGTTCTTTGTGATCCTTTGGGGATGGGTTCAGAGAAAAAAGAAAGACCACAGTATGTTTTCTGCTCCAGATCTGGGGATGAGACTGGGGGTGGGTGGATCTGGAGAAGCAGAAGAAGTGTGAATCCACCTTCAGCCTCTTTGTCACCCTGGTAGGGAGTGCCTGCTGTGGTTGTAGTCTAGAACAAAGCAATCAATTGGAGAAGGGAGGTTAGGAGGGGAAGATCTGTGAGATCAACTGGAGATGGGAACAGAGTGGCAGGGAAGGCTGCCACAGTTGTTCTGCTGCAGAGCTGGGGATGAGACTGGGGGATGGGATTGGGAGAACAGAGAGAAAAGAGATCTGCAGACAGCCTAATTGGCTTTCTGGCAGGCGTGGCCTATGTTTTAGCAGGGGACACCTGCTGAAGTTGGGGGCTGAATAAAGCAAAAAATAGGAGGAGTGAAGTTAGGAGGTGATGCTTTGTTGGATCCATAGGAATTGTGGGCAATGGGGGAAGGAAGCATGCAGCTGGTGTTCTGTTGTAGGCTGGGGATGAGTCTGGGGGATTGGATTTGGAGGGGAGGAAGGAGTTGTGATGGTCTTCAGTTAGCTTACCTGTTTCCCTGGCATGCTCATCTTGTATGTTCCCAGTCAATGCCTACTGGTATTAGAGGCTGGGATAATGTGAGGAGTTGCAGATAGGAAGGTTGGGAGAGAAGTTATTTGTGATCCTTTGTAGATGGAGTCACAGAGGAAAGAGAGACTGCAGGAGGTTTTCTGCTACAGAGCTGGGGATGAGACTGGGAGAACTGGATCTGCTGAAGCAGAATGAGAGTTGTGGATCTGCAGGCAGCCTACTTGGATTTTGGCCAGTGTAGCCTGTGAGAGAGCATGTGGTGCCCGATGGAGTTGGGGGCTGAGATAAAGTGATGAGTTGGAGGAAGGAGGTTAGCAGGGTAAGATCTGTAGGATCCACAGGAGATGGGAACGGGGTTGAGGTTGGGAGGGGGGGCTGGGAAGGCTGCCACAGGAGTTCTGCTGTAGAGTTGGGGATGAGACTGAACATGGGCTGTTTCAAGTAAGAATTCTCTGTTTGATGTCCTCACATGACCAAGATAGAGGAAATAAGGTTTTTCATATCTTTTTTAAAAGAACAGTAGTAACATCATGACGTCTTAACCCTAATTATTCCAAGACATACCCCCTCTACGTACTGTCACATGAAGGATTAATGTTTGAATTTTGAATATTTAGAGAAAATATTGTTTTAGCAACTTGAACACAAAAGCATATGGCATCCAGAATGAGGAAAATGACCTATATTTTGAAACCAATTATAATTTTAAATTTCAAGTATTCAATGATGTAAGAAATATGTCAACAGAAAAGTACATTGATTACAACTAAGAAGAAATGACACAGGTGATGAAATTTTTAGTCAATATAGTCAAGATATTAGCTCACGAAAATACTAAAAATAGTCACTATGTGATCCAGCTATACCACTCCTGGGAATATATCTAAAATAATTTGTGTCAGTATGCCACAGAGATAAGTGCACACTCACATTCATTCTACCACCACTTATAATGTTCAAGTTACAGGATCATCCACCAACACATGAATGAGTAAAGAAAATGTGGGACGCATACAAAATGGAGTTTTATTCAGTCATACACATAATGAGTCATTCATAGAAAACTGTGTGGAATTGAAAATCCTCATAGGAAGCCAAAGCTCAGACTTAGGAGGACAAACAATAGAAGGGTACTGGTGGGAAGAAGAAAGGGCAAGTAAAGTGGGTAATGCAGAAGGGTGAATCTCCTCAAATTATATGATATTCTTTCAGGAAAAGGTCACAGTGGAACTCAACTTGCACAGTGAATATACACTAATATTAACTTTTAAAATGTGGCTATAATGACTGTGGTTAAAGTGCATGAAGATTTAAGACTGAATTGAGAGTGAGGGAAAATTAGTGAAATTACACTTGAAATCATATCAACAGAATGTATCAAGATAATATAAAATAAGTATTATTGGATATTAAAAAATTTAGTCTTTGAAGTTAAAGTAATGAATTATAGTATTTTTCATATCAATCTTGGCTCTGTGTATACATATTGACATACTCACACACACATTTATTTGTGAACATGTATCACAAAAAAAACTGAAAAAAAGTCAATTAAGACTACAAAACAATAGAAAATATACACTGTATAAATTCTTTAGTATTTTAGAATCTTGGTTATGTAATGGCAAAAATATGTCTTAATAGTTTTCTTTCTCTGAATAAAACAAAAAACAGAAGGTTGTACCCAAAATAAGTTAATATATTTGAAGTATCAAACAATAAAGCAGTTGTCATTGACTTTACTTCAATGAAGCAAAGAAAAACACAATCACAGTTATGAGGATAGGAAAAATAGAAACAAAAAATTAAAATGGAAAATTTAAAACCAAATGGATAATGGAATTTTTGATGAAATATTTTATTTATTTATCAGGCAGATACAAGAAAAATACCAAGTAAAAATTGAACATCCATGCCAATAACAATTATATATATAGAATTATAAAATATATAATATAAAATTTATAGCATATATAAATAATATAAAAAGTTGGAAATAAAGACAGAAAGACATGTAGTTTAACCTGAGGAAACATCGTTGTAATTACAGCAGATAAATGAATAAAGTATAACAATCCTAAAGTTTTCTACATTTCATTAAAAATAAAAATTTGTAAACATGGAATGTATAAAGAACACAAAACTGATTTAAGAAGATGTAGTGAAAACAGCCAATCTTGAAATCACAAAACAGTCAATCTACTCATATCCTTGGGATTCAGCCTTGTGATGTGGACCCAGGGCTTTCCTAGTTCTTCATTGCTATCCCATGTCAGCCCATCCTACTAGCCCCATCCATTCCTTTGTGACTTCCCACTGACCCAAAAAACTGTCTTCTACTGGGTACTCCAGACTCTCCACACATGGCTAGGACTCAGGTTGAATAGTAGTACCCTCCTTTACCTCCTCCATTTTCTTCTCTCTAGGGTACTCCTACTCTGGTGTAAACTTAACAAAGAAGAAAAATCACTAAATAAATTCAAACTGAAATAAAATTTGAAATGAAAAACTTATCAAGTCAAACAAACAAACAAACATAAAAAGCTCAGAAAGAAGTAGAAATGAGAATTTCAGAGCAATAATCAAGATGAGATAGAAGAAACGGATATCTCAGTCAAAGAAAATCTTGACTCTAAAGGAATCAGGTACAAAACAATTAGTCAACCTAGGACAGTGTGAAAATACTAAATCTACAAATAATAAGTATTGAAGAAGGAAAAGTAATCCAGGCCAAAGGCACAGAAAATATTTTTAACAAAATCATAGAAGAAAAATTCCCAAATCTACATAAGGAAATACCTATCAAGATGAAAGAGACATACAGGACACTAAATAGATAGGGCCAGAAAAGAAACTCTCTGCAACACATATTAATCTAAACACTCAAACATATAGAACAAAGTAAGGGCAATCAAAAGCTTCAAGGGAGAAAAACCAAGTTACATATAAAGCCAGTCCCATAGGAATGACACCTAATTTTTCAATGGAGATTCTGCAAGCCAAAAGAGCCAGAATAAATGTTCTAAAAGCTCTGAAAGGCCATAGATGCCAACTCAGACTATACTTATCAAAATTAACAATCATAATCAAAGGAGAGAGAAAAGCATTTTATCATAAAAGTATGTTTAAGCAATTTCTGTATACCAATCTAATTATATAGAAGGAAAACATCTGTCTAAAGAGGAGACTAAATACAGCCAAGCAAACACATGGAATAAGAAATCCCGGAACAATTATTCAAAACAAGAAAGAAATGCAAAAACCTATAGACTGAAATTTCTCGGTCCCACCTGAGCAGCAGCCATTTTTATAAAATAATCAACCAGAGGCTTAATGTTAATTACAAATTGTTTGGTCTATGGCTCAGGCTTATTGCTAGTTAGCTCTAACATCTAAAATTAACCCATTTCTATTAATCTATGTATCACCACATGTCTCATGGGTTTACCTATGTTCTGTTACACCCTGCTCCCCTGGTGGCCTGCAGCATTTCTATCGACTCTACCTTTGTTCTCCCTATATCTCTCTTGGATCTCCTGCCTGGCTATAACCTCTCTTGCCATAGGCCAGAGCAGCTTCTTTATTAACCAATGGTGGCAACACATATTCACAGCATACAGAAAGACCATACCACAGCAAAAACTAAAACAACAAAATAAGAGGAATCAATAAACACCAGTCAACGATAACATTCAATATTGACAGGATCAGTTACTCAATAAAAGGATACAGATTAACGGGTTGAATTATGAAGCAGGATCCATTCTGTTGCCTCCAAGAAACACACTTTACCACCAATGACAGACAGTATCTAAGGGTAAAATAATGGATAGTCTGACCAAACAGATTCAAGAAGCTGTTATAGGTATTTTAATACAAAGTAGATTTCAAAATAAAACTAGTCATAAAAATTGTGTAGGCCATGACATATTCATTAGAGAAAAAATACACCAAGATGATGTGGCAATTCTAAACATTTATTTTCCAAACACAAAGCCACCCAGCTTTATAGAAGAAACATTACTATGACTAAAGGCATATATTGGCCTTAATACAGTGATAGATGGTAACTTCAGTACTCTACTATCATCAATAGACAGGTCATCCAACCAAAAACTAAACAGAAGAATGTGTATTTAATAACATCAAAAATCAAGTGGACTTAGCAGACATCTACAGAACATTCCACCCAAACACAAAAAAAGCAATAACAACAAAAACTTGCTTTTTCAGAAACTCATTGAACTTTCTCCAAAACTGACAATATTTTTTTGTTTGTTTTTTAGAGACAGGGTTTCTCTGTGAAGTTTTGGTGCCTGTCCTGGAGCTCGCTCTGTAGACCAGGCTGGCCTCGAACTCACAGAGATCCGCCTGCCTCTGCCTCCTTACTGCTGGGATTAAATGTGTGTGCCACCACCACCTGGCTAAAACTGACCATATTTCAATAGGATACAAAGCAAGCTTCAACAGAAACAACAACAAAAATGCTAAAATAATTTCCTGCACTATATATGACTATCATAGATTAAAGCTGGGTGTCAATAACAATAGAAACTACAGAAAGTATTCAAACTCATAGAAGCTGAACAACACACTAGTAAATATAAGGTGGGTCAGGACAGAAATCAAGAAATATTTTTTAATTGACTAGTGAACATAAAGAAACAACATACCAAAACCTATGGAACAGAATGAAGGTAGTTCTAAGAGGCAACTTCATTGTACTAAGTGCCTACATCAAAAAAACTGGAGAGATCTCATACTGATAACTTAACAATATACTAGAAATGTATAGAAAAGAAAAAGAAATAACACCCCAAAGAAGTTGACAGAAAGAAATAAACAGACTTGGAGCTGAAATCAATGAAATGGGAAACAACAAAAAACAATACAAATAATCAATAAAACAAACAGTTGGTTCTTAAAAAAATAACAAGAAATTGAGGAAGACATTAGAGAATGGAAAGATCAATCATGTTCATTGATAGGTTTAATATTATAAAGTGGCCATCCTACCAAAAACAATCTATAGATTCAATGAGATCTCTATCAAAATTCTAATTCCTTATAAAAATTATTTTTAAATCTTAAGCTTCAAATGGAAACACACACACACACACACACACACACACACAATGACAACAAAAAATACCAGATAGCTAAAACAATCCTGAATAAAAGAACTGCTGGAGGTATCACTACACCAGATTTCAAGCTGTATTGCAATACTGTGGTAATAAAAACATCATGGTATTGACTAAAAATAGATATGTTAATCAAAAAAAAACTAGAACTGAAGACCTAGCTATCACTCCACACACCTACAGACATCTGATATTTTACAAAGAAGCCAAAAATACAAACTGGAGAAAAGACAGCATCTTAAAAAAAATGATGCTGGTCAAACTGGGTGGTTGCACGCAAAAGAATGAAAATGTATCTGTAACTATCACCCTTCAGAAAACTCAGCTCCATACTGATCAAGGACCTCAATATAAGACCATATATCCTATATCTTACAGAAAAGCAAACATAGAATAGGCTGGAACTCATTGGCACAAGAGAGGACTTTCTGAACAGAATGCATTAAGACATTAGGAACAACAATTAATAAATATGACATCATGAAGCTAGATAGCTTCTGTATAGCAAAGGACACCATCATTTAAGCAAAATGCCAGCCAGTATGAGATACTTTACCAATTATCTATCAAATAGAGTGTTATTATCTAGAATACACAAACTAAGAGAACTGAACATCAAAAAAAGCAATTAAAAATGGGGTGCAGAACCAGTGAGTTCTCAAAAGATGAAACAAAAATGACTGAGAAATACTTTTAAATGTTCAACATACTTAGCCATCAAAGAAATGAATATTAAAGCTACTTTGAGATTCCATCTTACTCCAATTAGAATGCCCAAGATTAATGAAAGAAATGACAGCTCATGCTGGCAAGGATGTGGGGAAGGAGAATTACATTTATTGCTGGTGGGACTGTAACCTTGCACAATCACTATGGAAATGAGTGTGGATGTTGTTCAGAAAGATGAAAATAGATCTACCACAAGATCCAGCTATATCACTCTTGTGCATATACTCAAAGGACTCCAAAGATTCTTGCCCATCCATGATCATTGTCATCCTATTCAGAAGAACTAGAAACTGAAAATGACCTAAATGCAATCATCTGATGAGTAGATCATAACTTAAGGTAAATTAACACATTAAAATATTGTTCACTTATTTGTTAAAAATGAAATTGTGAAATTTGTGTGCAAATGGCAAGAGCTAGAAATAGTCATCATGAGTAAGGTATCCAAACCCAGGAAGACAAACATTTTGTGTTTTCTCTTATATGTGGAATGTGAAAGGGATCAAAACCAGTGTAATTTATGTCTATGCACTTCAGTAATATGGTGAATAATCTTCCCTCCCTTATTTACTTTCTACTGCCCACCTCCCTACTTACTTCTTTCCTTATTTCATCCCTCTATTTTTGTCTTTAAATTATTTTTATGTATAAAATATATGATATATAATATAAAAATTTCCCATGCTTAACACATAGTGTTTGATGAGTTTTGAGGCATGTCCATAAACTTATGATACAATCATAACAATAAAGTTGACAAATATAACCATTATTTACAAAAAATTCCTAGTTTTCATCTAAAAACTACTAGGGCATAATTATTGAGCAAAATAATGAGTTTTACAATTACATTTTCAATGTATTGTATACTTCGATCATGTTCACCCTCCAATAACACTGTGACATATTCTTCTCTTTTGGGATCCCTTCTTCTTCTCAAATAGTTCACTTTGAATTTTCATGTATTAAATTTTTAAAATCTAGCTTCCAAAGATGAGGCAATACATATATTATTTGTTATTGTGCTTCTGGTTTATCCTTTCTTGTGTGTCTCTGTTCATTTGTTTGCTTGTATAAGTATGGTTAGGAACACTGAACATGAAGTGTACCCTCTTAACATGTTTAAAGTATACAATTTTCATTGTCAACCATATGTACTATGTAAAAGAATACACTTCTAGAATGTATTCATTTGATAGAACTGAAATTTTATAATTTCTGAGAGTTATTTTCTTATATCGCTCCCACAACCCCAGAAAATATCATAATAACTGAAACAAGGCCCCAGACCTCCCATCTGGACAAGAGGCGAGTGTCTGGGCTCAGACCCAGAGAGGTCTGCCCCTAGATCCCATCCTGCCCCGGAGCTCACATCTAGACAAGAGGTGAGTACCTGGGCTTATACCCAGAGAGGTCTGCCCCTAGATCCCATCACTGGGCACCAGTCATTCGCGGGAAGACCTGCCCAACTTGGCCTCAGGTTCTGGCCATCAGGCTGGATCCCCTCCACCCCCACCAGGAAGGTTCCTCTTCTCCAAAACCCCCGGCAGACCCTGAAATCTCCACGCCCTGCCCCTATGCCCATCTGCCCGAGACCTCAGACACTTCCTGAGAATTAGAGACCAGCCCCCAGCTCCCATCCTGCCCCAGACCTCCCATCTGGACAAGAGACCTTCCATTTGGAACAGAGAGAGGCTTCCTGAATCTATCAGCTCTGTCTGGAATAAGAGTGCTGATAAGACCAAGAATGAATCCACAAGGAGATGGGCAGATGTCAAGGCAGAAGTACATACAATAAAATGAAGAGCAATACAGCATCACCAGAACCTAGCACTCCTCCAAAAGCTAGACCTGAACATCACAAAATGGAAGAAACAGAAGAAAGCAACCTTATGAATAACATCATGAAGAGGGTAGAGGTGTATATAGAAGAAATCAAAAATGAAACTGAAGAAAAGACAAAAAATGGGAAGAACACTATAAAAAAAAACTAGAGGAAAGGACAAATAAAGCAGAAGAAAACAATAAATCCCTGAAAGAAAATCATGAAAAAGCAATGAAACAGATGAAGGAAACAGTTAAAGACTTGAAAAGGGAAATAGAAAAAATGAAGAAGACACAAACAGAGGGAATGCTGGAAATAGAAAATCTAAGTAAATGATCAGGATCTTCAGATGCAAGTATAACCAAGAGAATGCAAGAGATGGAAGAGAGGATCTCTGGCGTTGAAGATACGGTAGAAGAAATAGATTCACCGGTCAAAGAAAACGCTAAAGCCAACAGAGTCATTACCCAAAATGTCCAAGAAATTTGGGACACCATGAAAAGACCAAACCTACAAATAAAATGGATAGAGGAAGGAGAAGAATACCAACTCAAAAGCACTGAAAATATATTCAACAACATCATAGAAAAAAACATTCTCAACTTAAAGAAGGAAATGTCTATGAAGATACAAGAAGCCTATAGAACACACTAGACCCCACAAAATAATTAAAACACTAAATGTACAGAATAAAGAAAGAATATTAAGAGCAGCAAAGGGAAAAGGCCAAGTGACTTATAAAGGCAAACCCATCAGAATAACACCCGATTTCTCAATGGAGACATTGAAAGCCAGAAGGACCTGGACAGATGTAATGCAGACACTAAGAGACCATGGATGCCAGCCTAGACTAATATACCCAGCAAAACTTTCAGTCATCATAGACGGAGTGAACAAGACATTCCAAGACAAAGCCAGATTTAAACAATACTTATCCACAAACCCAGCCCTACAGAAAGCACTAGAAGGAAAATTCCAACCTAAGGAAGTCAGATACACCCTTAAAAACACAGGCAATAGATAATGCCACAGCAGTAAACCCCAAAGAAGAGAAATACACATACACTACCACCAAAAAATAACAGGAATGAACAATCACTGGACATTAATATCCCTTAATATCAATGGACTTAATTCACCTATAAAAAGACACAGGCTTACAGAATGGATACGAAAGCAGGACCTATCTTTCTGCTGCATACAAGAAACACACCTCAAAATCAAAGATAGACACTACCTAAGAATAAAAGGCTGGGAAAAGACTTTCCAATCAAATGGTCTTAAGAAGCAAGTGGGTGTAGCCATCCTAATATCCAGCAAAATAGACTTCAAACTAAAATCAATCAAAAGAGATCAAGAAGGGCATTACATACTCATCACAGGAAAGAGACATCCAGATGAAGTTTCAATTCTGAACATTTATGCCCCAAACACAAGGTCACCGACATGTAAAAGAAACATTACTAACGCTTAAACCACATATAAAACCCCATACATTAATAGTGGGAGACTTCAACACCCCACTTTCACCACTGGACAGATCTCCCAAATCAAAATTTAACAGAGAAATAAAGGACTTAACTGATGTTATGACTCAAATGGACTTAATCAATACCTACAGAACATTCCATATTAACTGTATCAGGGTCCTTGCTGTTGTTCCCTTTGGAGGTGCGGGCCAAGTAGGCACAGAGTCAAACCACACAGACTCCAGGAGAATGTCGAAACAACAAGCTCACTTTCTTCAGGAAGAGGCAAGGCTTATATACCATCCACCCCAACCTGGGGGGAGGTCTAATGAATATGCATCAGCTGGTGTGACATGGCTGCCTCTCATTGGTCCAGGTCATCTTCAGATCATGTTTCAGCTGCTGTTGCTAAGACCATCAGGCAGACCCAGGCTGGCTCTCACAAAGTATCTTTTTTTACTTGTTTGGGCAAACAGACTCCAAGAACACATCAAAACAATTATCCACCATGATCAAGTAGGCTTCATAACAGGGACACAAGGGTGGTTCAACATACAAAAGTCCATCAATGTAATATACCATATAAAAAAAACTCAAAGAAACAAACCACATGATCATCTCACTAGATGCAGAACAGGCATTTGACAAAATCCAACATCACTTCATGATAAAGGTCTTGGAGCGATCAGGAATACAGGGAACATACCTAAACATAATAAAGGCAATTTACAGCAAGCCAACAGCCAACATCAAATTAAATGGAGAGAAACTCAAAGCAATTCCACTAAAATCAGGAACGAGGCAAGGCTGTCTGCTCTCCCCATAATTTTTCAATATAGTACTTGAAGTTCTAGCCAGAGCAATAAGACAACATAAGGAGATTAAGGGGATACAAATTGGAAAGGAAGAAGTCAAGTTTTCCCTATTTGCAGATGATATGATAGTATACTTGAGTGACCCCAACGATTCAACCAAGGCACTGATACAGCTTATAAACACTTTCAGCAACATAGCAGGATACAAGATCAACTAAAAAAGATCAGTAGCCCTCCTATACACAATTGACAAACAGGATGAGAAGGAAATCAGTGATACATCACCCTTTACAATAGCCACAAATGATATAAAATACCTTGGGGTAACACTAACCAAGCAAGTGAAGGACCTATATGACAAGAACTTTAAGTCCCTGAAAAAAGAAATTGAAGAAGATGTCAGAAAATGGAAAGATCTCCCATGCTTATGGATGGGCAGGATTAACATAGTAAAAATGGCAATCTTGCCAAAAAGCATTCTACAGATTCAATGCAATCCCCATCAAAATACCAACACAGTTCTTCACAGACCTGGAAAGAACAATACTCAACTTCATATGGAAAAACAAAAAACCCAGGATAGCCAAGAGAATCCTGTACAATAAAACAACCTCTGGAAGCATCATGATCCCTGACCTCAAGCTCTACTAAGAGCTACAGTAATAAAAACAGCCTGCTACTGGCATTAAAACTGACATGTGGACCAATGGAATCGAATTGAAGACCCTGACATTAATCCACACACCTATGAACATATAATTTTTGACAAAGAAGCCAAAACTATACAATGGAAAAGAGAAAGCATCTTCAACAATTGGTGCTGGAATAACTGGATATCAACGTGTAGAAGGCTGCAAATAGATCCATATCTGTCACCATGCACAAAACTTAAGTCCAAGTGCATCAAAGACCTCAACATAAATCCAGCTACTCTGAAACTGATAGAAGAGAAATTAGGAAGTAGTCTTAAACGCATTGGAATAGGAGATCTCTTCCTAAATATAACACCAGTAGCTCAGACACTGAGAGAAACAATCAATCAATGGGACCTCTTGAAACTGAGAAGCTTTTGTAGAGCAAAGGATATGGTCAACAAGGCAAAGGGACAGCCTACAGAATGGGAAAAGGTCTTCACCAACCCCACATCTGACAGAGGACTGATATCCAGAATATATAAAGAACTCAAGAAATTAGATATCAAAATGCCCAACAGTCCAATTAAGAAATGGGCTATAGAACTAAACAGAGATTTCTCAACAGAGGAAACACAAATGGCTGAAAGACATTAAAGGAATTGCTCAACATCCCTAATCATCAGGGAAATGCAAATCAAAACAACTCTGAGATACCACCTTACATCTGTCAAAAAGGCTAAGATCAAAAACACTGAAGACAGCTTATGCTGGAGAGGATATGGAGCTAGGGGAACTCTCCTCCACTGCTGGTGGGAATGCAAGCTTGTACAACCACTTTGGGAATCAATATGGCACTTTCTTAGAAAATTGGGAATCAATCTCCCCCAAGACTCAGCTATACCACTCTTGGGCATATAACCAAGGAATGCTCAATCATACCACAAGAGCACTTGCTCAGCTATGTTCATATCAGCATTGTTTGTCATAGCCAGAACCTGGAAACAACCTAGATGCCCTTCAACTCAAAAATGGATAAAGAAAATGTGGTACATATACACAATGGAATACTACTCAGCAGAGAAAATCAATGACATCCTGAGTTTTGCAGGCAAACGGATGGATCTAGAAAAAATCATCTTGATTGAGGTAACCCAGACTCAGAAAGACAAACATGGTATGTACTCACTCATAGGAGGATACTAGATGTAAAGCAGGGATGACTGGACTGCTACTCACAACTCCAGGGAGGCTACCTAGAGAGCAGGACCCCGGGAAATACACAGGGATTGCCCAATGACAGAGAATTGGATGAGATCTACATCGACAACCTGGACATGAGTGGAGGTAATGAAGGGCAAGGATCAAGGGAAAGAGAGCTTGGGGGAGCAGGAGATCTCAGCTGGATCAAGAACAGAGGGGGAGAACAAGGAATAAGAGACCATGGTAAATGGAGACCACATGAGAATAGGAAGAAGCAGGGTTCTAGAGAGGTCCACAGAAATCTACAAGGATACCTCCACAATAGACTACTGGCAATGGTCGAGAGACAGCCCGAACTGACCTAATCTGGTGATAGGATGACCAAACACCCTAATTGCTGTGCTAGAAACTTCATCCAATGACTGAGGAAACCGGATGCAGAGATCCACTGCCAGGCCCCAGGTGGAGCTCCAGGAGTCCAATTGGCTTGAAAGCAGAGGGTTTGTATGAGCGAGAATTGTTGAGACCAAGGTTGGAAAAAGCACAAGGACAAATAGCCAAACTAATGGAAACACATGAACTATGAACCAATGGCTGAGGAGCCCCCAACTGGATCAGGCCCTCTGGATAAGTGAGACAGTTGATTAGCTTGATCTGTTTGGGAGGCATCTAGGCACTGGGACCGGGACCTGTCCTCAGTGCATGTGCTGGCTGTTTGGAACCTGGGGCTTATACAGGGACACTTGGCTCAGGGAGGAGGGGACTGGACCTGCCTGGACTGAATCTACCAAGTTGAACTCAATCCTCAGGGGAGTCTTTGCCCTGGAGGAGATGGGAATGGGTTGGCCTTGGGGGAAGGGGGGGGCAAGAGGGGGAATCTGTGGCTGATATGTAAAATTAAATTATAAAATAAAATTTAAAAAAAGTTCATAGTAAGCAAAAAAAATAACTGAGACAATGAGAAAAATAAATCTTTCTTCCCTTAATTTGCCTCTGGAGATAATTTTCAAAGCACTGAGAAAAGTAATTCATATAAAGACCCTATATAAAGGCCATATAACAATATAATACAAAAATTACAGCCAGGCGGTGGTGGCGTACGCATTTAATCCCAGCACTTGGGAGGCAGAGACAGGTGGATCTCTGTGAGTTCGAGGCCAGCCTGGTCTGCAAAGTGAGTTCCAGTAAAGGCACAAAACTACACAGAAAAACCCTGTCTCAAAAAACCAAAAAAAAAAATTAAGTTACACAGAAAATAAAGTAATACTATTACAAAATCAAGTCTCCAAATGAAACATCAAATAATAGAAATTGTATAATACCTTTTCAGAGAGTTTGGACTTGAATAGAACTATACAGTCTTCAATAGTGTCTGCAACTTAGTAAACTAGCTAAGTCCCCCTGGTTATGCATCAACTAGTAACTATTTTTCCCACTATATTCCACCTCCATGAGGAAGTAGCTCCACAATTCTTCAATTGAGCAAGAATAGTTTTCAATTACTAATTTAGACATAATGCCAATTCTTCCAAGGGCACAAAATGCCTAGGACCTGAAACAGTTCATTCTCTTTTCAGTCAAGTACATGGTAATCACTGCTTTGGGCATTTGACAGGGATTTCAATCATAAACTGGAAGACAACAAAACTTGCCTATGCCTTGTTGGAAGCATCTGTTAGTTGTAAGGGACTTTTGACTATTCATTAAGTACTAATTATGTATGAATTCAGTTTGAGAAAATAATTGATCTTGCTAAGATTATAAAGATGTTTGAATGAAGGAAATATAAATGCAATGTTTTGTGAAATGGCAAAGAATGTAAAAAAGATTGGCATTAAAAACTGCTCTAAATGTCAGTTGGAAGTTTAATCTAAATTAAATCTATTTAAATTATTTTTCCATTTAATTTAACTTTAATCATATATATTTAAAAATCATCAATTACTCTAAGATTTTCCAGTTTTGTGGACATTTTAAACAATGTTCTTCTGACTTTCCAAATTTCTTCAGCATCTCTTGCAAAATTTTTGTTTATGTCTTTGATTTTAATAATTTGGGCCCTCTCTTTTAGTTACTGTGGTTAAAGTTTTTTCAATTCTGTTAAGTTTTCCAAGGAACCAAGTTTTCTTTTCATTGATTTTTGTATTGAATTTTTTTCATTCCTATTTGATTAATTTCAGCCATGATTTCAATTACCCTTTTTCATCTACTCTTTTTGGTTGTTCCTTTTTTATCCAAGGCCTTCAGAAGCATCATTAAGTTATGAATTTCGTATCTCTCCAATTTTTATGTGGGTAGTTAGTGCTACAACATTTCCTTCAATGCATCCCATAGATTCATGGTATATTTTGTTTTATGTTTTATTAAATTACAGAATATTTTAATTTCCTTCTTTATTTCTCCCTTAGTGTAATTTTCTTTCATTGGAATGTTCTTTAGTTTCTATATGTTATGTACTCTCTGCCTTTTCTATTGTTGATATCTAGCTTTATTCCTGTGGCCATAGAGAATGCAGGATGTCATTTGAATTTTCCGAAATCTGTTGAGACTTTCTTTGTGTTCTAATATGTAGAAAATTTTGGAGAAAGTTCCATGGGATGCCGAGAAGAAAGTATATTCTTTAGTATTTAGGCAGAATGGTCTGTAAATGTTTATTGAAACAATTTGATTTATTATGTCATTTAACTCCAAAAAATTATTTAATTTTTATCTAATCGACTTGTCTGTTAATGACAGTGGGGAAACAAAGTCATCCCTTGTCACTATGTTTCGTTCAATCTGTGGTTTCAAATTTAATAGAGTACTTCATAAAATTTTTGCACCTGTATTTATTGTATAAGTATAATTTTATGTCCTTCCCTTTCTCTTCTGACTAGTTTTTGTTTTTAAGTTCATTTTTACCAAATATTGGAATAATTATGTCTGCTTTTTTTAAATTTATTTTGCTTGGAATATCATTGATATTAAGGCCGTATCTATCATTGATAGTGCAGTTTGTTTCTTGAAGATTAAAAGATGTAACTTTTCTCTAATCCAGTCTCATAGTCAGTGTCTTTTTGTTAGAGCATTTAGACTACTAATATTGAGTTATATTGAGCAAAGATTATTAATTCCTGTTACTTAGTTGTGTTTGTGTTTTGTTTGTTTGTTCCTTATTCTTTTCTTAGACTTCTTCTGATTACATGTTCTGGAATTGTTTATTTACTCATTTTACCCAGTTTGGTATGTTTAATATTGTCTTCATACTGAAGTATTCCCCCTTCTAGTATCCTCTGTTGAGTTAGCTTACTGAATATAAATACCTCAAAGCTGTTTTTATCCTTTGATTATAACTGATAGTTTTACTGTGTATGTTAGTCACACTTGTGGTGTTCCAGAACTTGTAGATCATCATTCCTGGTCCTCTAGTTTTTCAAAATGCAGTGGCTAATCTTGGTTGTCAACTTGACTACATCTGAAATCATGTAAAATCTAAGAAGTTGGACACACCCATGAGGGAGTGTTTTGACTGGATGTCATGTGTTGGGAAGATTCACCAAAATCTAGATTATTTGAGGTCAGGATATCCACCTTAAATATGGGCCACATCTTCTGGTGGCAGTCTACATAAACAACATGGGAAAAGGAGGCTTTGTTTTTTTTTTCCATCTTCTCTCACTCTCTCTGGCTAAATCATCTATCTTTGTGCTGGGGAATTTATTCAGTGATATTAGGACCTACTTCTTTTGTATTCCAACACAGACCAAAAGGCAACTAAAACATGCAGCCTCACTGACTGAACTAGTACCAGATTCCTGGATTTCCCATCAGGAGACAGCTATTGTTGTACCTGTTAGACCAGAGCCTGTAAGCAAATCTAAGAAATCACACACACACACACACACACACACACACACACACACACACACATTCAATCAGTTCTATTCCTCTAGAGCAGTGGTTCTCAACCTTCCTGGTACAGTGACCCTTTAATACAGTTCCTCATGTTGCAGGAACCCCCCAACCATAAAAGGATTTTGTTGCTATTTCACAACTGCAATTTTGATACTGTTATCAATCATAAAAATATATGATATGCAGGATATCTGATGTGTGACCCCTCAAGGGGTCACCATGAACAGATTGAGAACTGCTACTCTAAAGAATCTTGGCTAATAGAGATTGTGGTTCCAGAAATGGGTTTAGGCAGTAGTCCTGCTAGTCCAACAATGAAAGATGAGAGTAGGGCACATATTCCCACTCCTAGCTGAGGCAGTATTAGCATTTGGTTGCTTCTAGGAGAGGGAGACTCAGTTTTCTTCAAGTGTCTGACCCCTAGTGGATCTACCAGCATCCAGGCCAAGCCCCACACCCAAGGGTACTTAGCCAACATAAATTGGGCTTGATGGAAGACAAGTAACAGCAAGTTGTGTGGGTAGGTAGGTGATGTTAGATCTGGGAGCAGTTGAAGGGGGAATATGATCGTGTAACACAAATTGCTAAACAGTCTTATTAATAAAAAACATGGAGCCAGATATTGGGGTGAAAGCTGAAAGATCAGAGAAGCAGAACAAGTCACAGCCAATCTCACCTCACCAACTCCTCAGCTGATCCTGTTTCCATGAATCCTCAGAATGAAAGCCTCTGAGTCCTCACCCCTGATGGTCTCAGTTGAACGACTATTTAGTTCCTGTCTCCTCACGCCTTATATACCATTCTCCACCCAGCCATGCCACTTCCTGGGATTAAAGGCATGGTGGTTTCCAAGCAAAGGCATGAGATCTCAAGTACTGGGATGAAAGGTGTGTGCCACCACTGCCTGACTCTGTTCCCAGTGTGGCCTTGAATTCACACCAGATGGATCTCTGCCTCCCAAGTGATAGGATTATGGGTATGTGCCATCACTGTCTGGCCTCTATACTTAATCTAGTGGCTGGCTCTGTCCTCTGATCCCCAGATAAGTTTATTAGGGTACACAATATATCACCACATTTAGGGTAGACAATATATCACCACATGATCAAAATAATTTGTGTGATATTTTTAAAGATGTAATCAAAAATTTAAAGGCAAGTTAGTGTTTAAATTTTGTAGCAAACTCTTACTTAATATAACTTTTTTACTGTATAATCTTACTAAAAAATTAAAACAGTAATGTCATATACTTATAACAATATGGTAAAATTTTCTGCTGTGATTTAGGAAAACTCATGAATAAGTTTCTGGTGGATATAAATCTATATTATTTATCATATTCCCTTCTCTGCTTAACATATTGAATAAAACATTTGTTAAACTATGACAACTATTTCCTTAACAAATATATTTGAATCGTAAAAATTGCTCATTCAACAAATGTTTATTGATTGTACCCTATGTTTTGAATAGTATGCTATATATTAGGTATAGAATGAAATACTACAAGCACAATTCTGTTTTCAACCCAGCATACAGATTATTGTTACAGACAGAAAATCCGCAATAATGTGTTAAACATCAGAAAAGAATAACAGAAGTAATAATAAATCAAAACTAAGTGACTATAACTAAGATAATGTGTTCATTGGAGTGGGACTTCTCTCTTAGAACTTGCTAAGAGTAGTTCACAGAGCTATTTCTAGGCAGCCATGGATGCAACAAAAATTTCTAACCGGTCTTATTAAATAAAAAACTCAAGAGCCAGGTATTGGGGTAAATTCTGAAAGATCAGAGAAGCAGAACAAGCCACAGCTAACCTCACCTCGCCAACTTCTCAGCTGATCTTGTTTCCTCAGACTGGAAGCCTCTGAGTCCTCATCCAAATGTATCTCAGCTGAACTACTGCTAAAAGTCTAAAGCTTAAAAGCCTAAAAGCTAAAAAAGCTAAAGTTCCTGGTCCTCATGCCTTATATATGTTTCTGCTTCCTGCCATCACTTCCTGGGATTAAAGTTGTGTGTCACCATGCCTGGCTGTTTCCAGTGTGGCTTTGAACTCACAGAGATCCAGATAGATCTCTGCCTCCACAATACTAGGATTAAAGGCATGTGCTACCACTGCCTAACTTCTATGTTTAATATAGTGGCTGTTCTGTTCTCTGAACCCCAGATAAGTTTATTGGGGTGCACAATATATCAACCACACATGGATACATGAAGAAACCCTGTCTCAAAAAACAACAACAAAAACAAAACAAAACAAAACAAAGAATGAATCAGTTATGGCTAAAAAAGAATAATGAGTAAGGAGCATAATTTAAGATGTTATGTAAGATATTTTTCACAAATACAATATATTTTCTTTTAAAAACATGTTTTGAAATGATGCTTATTCTTTCATGTGTCATATATAAACATCAAGTCATGTAAGTTTGGAGAGCAGAAGCATATAGACAGAACGATGTTTGCATCACTCTCCATTATGGCTAGTCAAACAATGTTAAATATGTATAGAAAAAAATATACTGTCCTTAGTCTATGGATACAGGTAGTATGAATAACAGTTAAGGCAAGGATTTTAAAAACACACTTTCAGAATTATGTTTGTTGACATTTTAGCAAGAGTGTATGCTAAAACCAGTTCGTAAACTTAGTAGCTCCTTTTACTCTTTGAAATAGACTCCCCTTGTCAAATTTAGCTTTGTGTTTGATTAATAACAATCTGTTGGCATTTTCCATACATGTCCCTTTGTGATGGCTATTTATATATAAACACTGTACACTATATTCTCCAATATTTTGGAAGCCTCATGAAGGTAGTGATAAGCAAGCCTGCCTCTATTTTAGGCATGAAAGCCATCTCATAGTAAGGACAAGCTAGGTTCATTCCTGTTTATGATTATGTCTGTTTCTGAAGGATTTGGCTATGCCCCACCTGTAAACTTAACAACAAATTGTTATGTATTGTCTGTTTGAGGAAACACCAACCATAACCTTGTTTCAAAGGATATTATGACCACCTCTTGTTATGATGACCTTATGACCACCTTGTAATCATGTCTTTTTTACAGGAGGTTGTTATGACAAACTTATGCTTATCTTCTCCTTCTGTAACCTCACCTATTTGCCCACTAAGTACCCTACCTGGAATCCTCCTATGACTGAGCTATAAAAGCCCTTATCTTCCCCTATGTCCAATACTGACCTCAAAACCCTGCTTTGGAGGAGGCAGCCCATTCACCCAAATTTTTTTTTAAAAGCTTGCTTTAATTAATTGCTTGCTTTAATTAACTTGACCATGAAGATTTGGGCCAGTGATACAGTAGCTTGGAATAGAGAGGAGTCCATCTCTAAAATTTCACCATAAGTCAAAAATTTTGAGTTGATTTCTTCACAGTAATGGAAACTGGGTTCTTTTCCATTTTATTTGCTTTTGCTGTTACCATTTAGGAAGACGTAAAATGTACATCTGTTCTCTCTTATGCTGTCAGAATGATTTGGCTTTCCTCTGTGGGTTTGACAAGAGAGACTATTCTTGTCTTGAGTACCATTAATAGCAATGTTACATATGTGCATTAACTATGAATGAATCCCAACTGTTTTCAATAGGTCAATGCAAAGGAATGTATGAAATGAAGGATGAAAAGAAAGTGCTACCAAGGGAAGTACAGTTACAGTTATGTGCTGTTACATTCTTAAGTAGCTATTGATATTCAGACTCTGAATGACTTTTTAAAATGCAGCTAAAACACTTCTCTTTTGGATATGAACTATTAAATTACTTTAACATTAGCTTTCATTTGTAATCAGAAGACTTGAAATATGCTCTAAATGAAAACTTGTATGATTTTCTTTGATTAAGAAAATTCCATTCAATTTGGTGTTGGCCATATGCTTTCTGTAAATTGAATTTATTATGTTTAGGTATGTCTCTTGTATCCCTAATCTCTCCAACATTTTTATCATGAAGGATGTTGGATTCTGTCAAAGGTTTTTTTCAGCATCTAATGAGATGATCATATTTTTTCTTTTCAATCTGTTTATATGGAAGGGGAAAGTATATTGTATGAAAAAGAGTAAATAAAAAATTTAAAAAATAAAATTGGATGTTAAGGGAGGTAAGGAGTATCTAGGAGAAACTGGGAAGGGGAAAACATAAAATATATTGTATAATGTTTTCAGTATTTTTTCTTAATTCCATTGTATAAAAAAGAAAATTCCAGTCTCTTACATCAAGTTCAATATTCATACTGAGCACAGGCCAACACTCGTCTTTTAAATATGAATATTCCAAACCTGGTATGTTGACCAACATTGTAATCCCAGAGCAAAGGAGGAAGAGACAGGCAGATCCCTGGGACCTGAATGCCAGCTAGCCTAATCAATGAGCTAAATGAGAAGTCCTGTCTCAATAAAACACAATGAGGAAAGGCAGCTGAAGTGAAATTAAACACTGACCTCTAAATGCATGGACTCACATAAGCACATGCATACATAGAAAACCCAAGAAAAACGAGAGAAAATTTGAGGTCTTCTACAATGAGATGGGTATCAAAAAATGCCACACAGGTGGGATTTGGTTTGGGAAATGATAATTAGTATTTATTTTTCATCAGCTATTGACTCATTAGTAGTCATAATTTCATAAAAATCATTTGATAGTGGTTCTCAACATGAATGGCATTATTCAAATGTCATATATTTTATCTTTCATTTCCAATGATTTCTCTGATTTATAAAGACTTTTTCACAGATTCTACATTCTCATCAGGTCCAGCAGAATCACTGTTCTGATCTGGGCTCACGCACGGCCTTCTCCTGAATGCCTTTCTGTAGTTCATTCTTACAGAATTAAAAAATTGAACTCTATCTCCTGAATAATAATGGTTATTTATTTTACATCCTGACCACAGTTGCCCCTCCCTTCTCTTCTCCCAGACCCTCCCTCCACCTCCCCTCTGTCCCCCTCAATCCTCTCCTCCTCCATTTCTACTCAGAAAAGACCAGGATTCCCATGGATTGAACAAAACATGTAATATCAAGTTGCAGTAAGACTAACCACCTCCCCTTGTATTAAGGCTGGACAAGGCAATCCATTATGAGGAATAGGATTCGAAAAGCCAGCAAAAGCCTCAAAGCTAGCCCCTGTTGCCACTCTGAAGAGTTCCATAAGAAGACCAAGCTATACAATTGTCACATATATAGAGAGAGCCTAAATCAGATCATGTAAGCTCCCTGGTTGTCGGTTCAGTATCTGTGAGTCCCTATGTGCCCAGGTTAAGAGATTCTATGTGGGTTTTTTTGTGATGTTCTTGATCCTTCTGGCTCCTAAAATCCTTCCCCCCTCTCTACAGAAGGATTCCCCTAAGCTCATTCTAATGTTTGACTGTGGGTCTCTGCATCTGTTTCCACCAGTTGCTGCATGAACCCTCTCTAATGACTATTGGGCTAGGCATCAATCTATGAGTATAGTACAATATCAACAGGAATCATTTCATTGACATATTTTCCTCCAGTCATGTTTGGTTCTATCCTAGGTCTCTGTGTCATCCAGCCTGTGAGTCCTGGTGCTCCAGGTAGTGTCAGGAGTGGGCTTACTCTCTTGGCATGGGTTTTAGGCTAGACTAGTCATTGGTTGGATACTCACTCAATTTCTAGGCCACCCCTACCCCAGCATATCCTATAGGCAGGACAGACTATAGGTTGAAAGTTATGAGGCTGAGTTGGCGTCCCATTCCTTCCACTTGCAGTCTTGCCTGGTCATAGGAGATGGCCAGTTCAGGTTAAGTAACTGCTATTGCTAAGAGTCTTAGCTGGAGTCTTCCTTATAGCTTCCCTTGAGCCAGATTTCTACCTGAGCCAGAAATACACCATTCCTGGTAGTCTCTTTCAGCAATCTCCCACTTCATCCCACACAACCTGGTTGTTCATGCTCCCATCCCTATAGCTGAATGTTTTCCTGTGTCCTGCCTGGTCCTGCAGCTGCTCAGACCCAAGTAAACACACAGAGGCTTGTATTTGTTAAAACTGCTTAGCCATTTGCTTAGGCTAACTACTGACTAGCTCTTATGCTTAAACTCAGTCCATTGCTGTTAATCTATGTCACCATGTGTTCATGGCTTTACCTGTGTGCCATTACATGCTGCTCCCTGGAAGGCAGACTGGCATCTCCTTTGTAAAGCAGGAACCATAAGGATCATATTGGTCTGTTTTGGCAAAGTTTATTGGTCATTTTGCTATGGACCCTGCATGTCCAGGTTATCCAACATTTTGTCAAGAAGTCCAGACAAGAACAGTTTCTAGCCTAAATGGCTAACTTTTGCCATAAATAAAGGAAACTCTATATGAAGTTACTTTGATGCCCACCATCTTTTCTGAAGTAGATTGGTGCTGGCAGGAGCAGACATACCTCAATGTTCAGAAAAGTCTAAGTTCTTAAAACAATTTAAATGCTATATTCTGTAGGTCTTTGAAGTGTTAGATTACCTACCTAATTGAAATGTACCTTTATATAACTAAAAAACTTAACTAACATGACTATAAGTTTGATTATCATAGATGAGTATCTGTATTTCTTAATTATACAATACAATTTTAAATGAGCTGCATAAACCTAATACGTTAAACAAGAGTAGAAATATATATACAATATAACAAAATTAACTTTAAATTGGTATCAATGAACTAAAATCTATAGCAATGTAAAATTATTTTTAAAATGCTGTTGCTTTTTAAAAGTAGATTCAATAATCTACCCATTTAGCCTATCATATCTATAGCCCCTTTTCTTTTATAGAAAGAGATTGAATTTATATTTAACCTCTTTTAAATAAAAATAAACATTTATAAGCTACACCTCCCCATCTTCCTGCAGTACACTTATGGCATCTCTTCTATTTCCCCTTCTAAGGGAGATCTGGGTACCCCACAGACAACCTCCTTGTTACCAAGTCTCTCTGGGTCTGTGGATTGTAGCATAGTTCTCCATTATTTTACAGCTATTATTCACTTATGGGTGAGTACATACCATGTTTGTCTTTCTAGTTCTGAGTCATCTGACTCAGGATGATTTTTTTTTCTAGTTCCATCCATTTGCCTGAAAATTCCATGATATCATTGTTTTAACATCTGAGTAATACTCCATTGTGAAAATGTACCACATTTTCTTTATCCATTCCTTGGTTGAGAGACATCTAGGCTGTTTTCAGGTTCTGACTATTATAAATAATGCTGCTACAAACATAGCTGAGCAAATGTCCTTATGGTATGATTGAGCATCTTTTGTATATATGGTATAGCTAGGTCTTGTGGTAGATTGATATCCAGTTTTCTGAGAAACAGCCATATTGATTTCCAAAGTGGCTGTACAAGTTTGTACTTCCACCAGCAATGGAGGAGTGTTCCCCTTGCTCCACATCCTCTCCAGCATGAGCTGTCTCTTGTGTTTTTTATCTTAGCCGTTCTGACAGGTGTAAGATGGAATCTCAGAATTGTTTTGACTAGCATTTCCCTGTTGGTTAAGGATGTTGAACATTTCTTTAATTGTTTATCAGCCACTAGAGTTTTTTTTTCTGTTGAGAATTCTCTCTTTATTTCTGTACCACATTTTTAAATTGGAGTATGTCAAGTTTCTTAAGTTTATAGATAGATAGATAGATAGATAGATAGATAGATAGATAGATAGATAGATA
>CABHPH010156291.1:30643-60680 GCA_902168325.1 Peromyscus nudipes
ATAGATAGATAGATAGATAGATAGATAGATAGATAGATAGATAGATAATCTTGTATATATATTAGAAATCAGCCCTCTGTGCAATGTGGGGTTTGTACAGATCCTTACCCATTCTGTAGGCTGCTGCTTTGTTTTATTTATGGTGTCCTTTGCCTTACAGAAACTTTGCAGTTTCATGAGGTCTCATTTATTAACTGTTGTTCTTAGTGCCTTTAAGACTGGTGATTTGTTCAGGAAGTTGTCTTCTCTGCCAATGCACTCAAGTCTATTCCCCAGTTTCTATTCTATCAGGTTCAGTATATCTGGTTTTATGTTGGACTTGATTTTTGTGCAGGTTGATAGATATGAATCTATTTACATTCTTCTACATACAGATATCCAGTTAGACTAGCACCATTCGTTGAAGATTCTTTTTTGCACTGTATAATTTTTGGCTTTTTGGCAAAATTTAGGTGCCCATAGGTGTGAGGATTTACTTTTGTGTCTTTGAATCAATTCCATTGATCCACCTGTTTGTTTTTATGCCAATACCATGTGGTTTTTATTATGATAGCTCTGTAGTAGAGCATTAAATCAGGAATGGTGATACCTCCAGAATTTCTTTTATTGTACCAGGTTGTTTTAACTATCCTAGGCTTACTGTTTTACTATATGAAGTTGAGTATTGCTATTTCAAGATCTGTAAAGAACTGTGTTGGAATAATAATGGGGATTGAATTTAATCAGCAAATAATTTTTGGTAAGATGGCTATTTTTGATGTTGATCCTACTTGTCCATGAGCATGGAAGATCTTTCTATCTTCTGATATCTTCTCTAATTTCTTCTTTTTAATTATTTAATTTTTAATTTATTTTAGAAGCATAAACTTTTATTTGTAACAAAGGAGTTTGTGTACATTGTTGAAAATCTACAACTTCTTGTTAAATTCATATTTGCATCAATTTCTTTCTTCAGAGATTTGAAGTTCTTGTCATACAGGTCTTTTACTTGCTTGGTTAGAGTTACGTCAAGATATTTTACATCATTTGAGGCTTCTGTAAAGGGTGTTGAATCCCTGATTTTCTGTAAAGGGTGTTGAATCGCTGATTTCTTTCTCACCCTGTTTATCATTTGTGTTTAGGAGAGCTACTAATTTTTTTAGTTAATCTTGTATCCAGTCACTTGACTAACAATTTTTATCAGGTGTAGGAATTCCCTGATAGAATTTTTGGAGTCATTTATGTATACTATTATATAATCTGGGAAGAATGATGCTTTAACTTCCTTTCCAATTTGTACCTTCTTGATCTCCTTTAATTGTCTTATTGCTCTAGTTAGAAAATAAAGTACTATATTGAATAGCTGTGGAGAGAGTGGACAACATTGTCTTGTTCCTGATTTTAATGGAATTGCTTTGAGTTTCTCTGCACTTAATTTGATGTTGGCAATAGGCTTTCTGTATATTGCTTTTATTATGTTTACATATGTCCACTGTATCCCTGATGTCTCCAAGACCTTTATTATGAAAGGGCATTGGATTTAGTCAAAGTCATTTTTCTGTATCTAATGATATGATCATGTGTTTGTTGTTCTTTTGGGGGGGTTGTTTCATTCAGTTTGTTTATGTGGTAGATTACATTGACAGAATTTCATATATAAAATCATTCCTGCATCTCTGGGATGAAACCTACTTTATCATGGTAGATTATCTTTTTGATGTATTCTTAGATTTGATTTGCCAGTATTTTATTATTTTTTGCATCAATGTTCATGAGTGAAATTGGTCTGTAATTCTCTTTCCTTGGTGGGTCTGGTAGAATTCTGTGTGAAAACCATCTGGCCCTGAGCTTGTTTGTTTGTTTGCTTGCTTCTTTCTTTCTTTCTTTCTTTCTTTCTTTCTTTCTTTCTTTCTTTCTTTCTTTTTTCCTTCTTTTTTTCTTTCTTTCTTTCTTTCCTTCTTTCTTTTTTCCTTCTTTTTTTCTTTCTTTCTTTCTTTCTTTTTTTCCATGGGAGACTGTTAATAACAACTTCTATTTCCTTAAGGATTATAGGTCTCTTTAAATTGTTTATCCAGTCTTGATCTAGCTTTAGTAATTTGTACTATCAAAATTTGCCCATTTCTTTTAGATTTTTCCAAGTTTTTGGAGTACAGTTTTTTAAGTATGACCTAATGATGCTCTGGATTTCCTCAGAATCTGTTGTTGTGTCTCCCTTTTCTTTTCTGATTTTGTTAATTTGGATATTCTGTCTGCTTTTTAGTGACTTTCAATAGGGGTTAATCTAATTTGTTTATTTTCTCAAAGAACCAACTCTTTGTTTCATTGATTCTTTGTATCACTCTCTTTGTTTCTGTTTTATTAATTTCAACCCTCAGTTTGATTTTTTCCTGCCAGTCTACTTCTATTGTGTGCTTCTGTTTCTTTTTTTCTAGAGCTTTCAGGTGTACTGTTAAGTAGCTAGTATGAGATAACTGCAATTTCTTGATCAAGGAACTTAGTGTTATGAACATTCCTCTTAGCACTGCTTTCATTGTTACCTTTAATTTCAGGCATGTTATGCATTTATTTTCATTGAATTCTAGGAAGTTTTTAGTTTCTTTCTTATTTCTTCCTTGACTCAGTAATAATTCAATAGAGAGTTGTTCAGTTTCATGAGTTTGTAGGCTTCCTGTTGTTTCTGCTGGCATTGAAAGCCAACTTTAATCCATGGTGGTATGATACTATACAAGTGGTTATTTTGATTTTCTTTTTTTAATGTGTTGAGACTGGCTTTGTGTTTGTGTATATGGTCAGTTTTGAAGAAGGTTGCCTGAGGTGCTCAGAAGAAGATGTATTTCTTTGTGTTTGGGTGAAATGTTCTGTAGATATCTGTTAGGCCCATTTGAGTTATAACATCTGTTAGTTTCATTATTTCTCTGTTTAGCTTCTGTCTGGTCAACCTGTCCATTGGTGAGAGTGGGATGTTGAAGTCTACCACTATTAATGTGTGATTTAAGCTTTAGTAATGTTTCTTTTACAAATGTCAGTGACCTTGCATTTGCAGCATAGATGTTCAGAGTCCAGACATCATCTTGGTGGACTTTTCCTTTGATAAGTATAAAATATCCTTGGCCACCTCTTTTGATTAATTTTTATTTGAAGTCTATTTTGTTAGATATTAGGATAGCTGCACAAGCTTGCTTCTTAGGTCTGTTTGATCTGAAAAACTTTTTCCAACCCTTTACTCTAAGGTAATGTTTATCTATGATGTTGAAGTGTGTTTCTTGTATGTAGCAGAAGGATAAATCCTGTTTTCACATCCATTCTGCTAGCCTGTGTGTTTTTATTGGGAAATTGAATTCAGTGACATTGAGGGATATTAATGACCAAAGATTATTAATTGCTGTTATTTTGGTGGTGGTGGTGGTTGTAGAGTGGGCGTGCATGCATGTGTATGTGTGCGTGCGTGTGTGTGTGTGTGTGTGTGTGTGTGTGTTCCCCTTCTTTGGGTTTTGCTGGTATGAGATTATCTCTTGCAAGTGTTTAATAGGTATAGTTAGCTTCCTTGGACTGGAGATTTCCTTCTAGTACCTTCTGTAGGGATGAATTTGTGGATAGGTATTGTTTAAATTTGACTTTGTCATGGAATATAATGTTTACTCCATCTACGGTGATTGAAAGTTTTCCTGGACATAGTAGTCTGGGCTGGTATCCATGGTCTCTTAGAGTCTGGAAGAAGTCAGTCCAGGCCTTTTGGGATTTAGAATTACTGTGAAGTCAGGTATGATTCTAATATATCTGCTCTTACATGTTACTTGGCCTTTTTCCCTCGCCCCTTCTAATATTCTTTCTCTGTTCTGCATGTTTAGTGTTTTGATTATTATGTGGCAAGGGATTTTTTTCTGATCCAATCTATTTGGTGTTCTGTAAACTTCTTGTATCTTTATACACATATCCTTCTTTAGGTTGGGAAATTTTTCTTCAATGATATTATTAAATATATTCTGTTGTTTTTTGAACTGAGTTTCTTCTCCTTCTTCTTTTCCTATTATTCTTATATTTGGTCTTTTTAGAGAGTCCCAGATTTCCTGGATGCTTTTTATTAGGAGTTATTTTAGGTTTAACATTTTCTTTGACTGATGAATCTATTTCTTTTATTGTGTCTTCAATGCCTGAGAATCTCTCTTCCCCATCTTGTATTCTGTTGTTCCTGTTTGCTTTCCCAGATTTTCCATTCACATAATTCCCTTGGTTTATTTATTGCTTCTATTTTCATTTTCCAGTCTTGAACTATTTCCTTAACCTGTTTGTTTCTTCTTGGTTTCTTGGCATTCTTTCAGAGATTTATTGATTTCCTCCTTTTTTTTTTTTGTCTTTTCCTCATATTCTTTAATGGATTTTTTTATTTCCACTTAAAGACCTCTATTGTCTTCATAAAGTTATTTTTTAAGGTTGTTTTCTTGTGCTTCAGCTGTGTTGGATTGTTCAGGTCTTGTTATCACAATATAACTGGTTTGTGGGGGTGCCATATTGCCCCATTCTGTTATTGACTGTGTTCTTACACCGGTGTATAGACAATTGGGATTTGGGTGATTATAGGTCTAGGAGTTAAATCTTGTGTTTATCTCTGTTGGATGGGTGTTTTGTTCCTTGGTTTCTGTTTCTTCTCTGGTCTTTTTGCCTAAGTGACCAATGGCTCATGGTGGGGCTAGTAAGTCTTCAGGTCTAGGAGGGAGTCTCTGTTGAGGATTTTGGGGCCCACAAAATCTCTGTGGTTTTGGGTTCCAATGTAGCTGAAGTTTTCCTGTGTCCCAGCCTGCCAGCAGTCGGGACAAATCTCTCCCACTCGCGCCCCCCAAGTAAACACACAGAGACTTATATTATTTGTAAACTGTATGGCCGTGGCAGGCTGCTTGCTACCTGTTCTTGTATCTTAAATTAACCCATTTATATAAATCTATACCTTGCCACGTGGCTCGTGGCTTACTAGTATCTTACATCATGCTTCTCCTCCTTGCAGCTGGTAGTCTCTCTGGCTCAGCCTTCTTCCACCCAGCATTCTCCTCTCTCCTTGTCCCACCTACACCATCCTTCCTGCCTGTCTATTGGCCAATCAGTATTTTATTTATCAATCAATCATAGCAACATATATTTACAGCATACAGGGCATCCCACAGCATTCCAATGTTTCCTCTGTGGTTCCAAGTACCAGTGTGACCTCTGAAGTTCTGGGTACTTACATGGGCTCTGAGATTTCTAGTATGGCCTGGCCTCTGGTGCAGCAGAAGTTTTCTGCCAGGTCTGAGGTCTGTAGATCCATCTTGGCCTCCAGTAAAGTT
This sequence comes from Peromyscus nudipes, assembly GCA_902168325.1. Taxonomy (NCBI): domain Eukaryota; kingdom Metazoa; phylum Chordata; class Mammalia; order Rodentia; family Cricetidae; genus Peromyscus; species Peromyscus nudipes. Next base: position 35,941 of record CABHPH010156291.1, read on the forward strand.
ACAGTCTTCTTCCAAATTTGTAGGCCAGATTGTGGAGCCAAGGAGAAGGGGTGCAGTCTGGGCTTGTTGGACAGGCTTAAACAAGTTCAGAGGGTGGTGGCTGGTGTCTTATCTGAGGTCTCTAGGACCAGCCTGGCCTCCAGTAAATTTGCTGGGGCTGTTGGCCCTAATATGGAACCCAGGGGAGGGATCAATAATGATACTTTTTAACCCTTTGTTTGTAGCTTTTTATTTCCTTACAGCCAAATCAATTAACTCTCTAACCACCTAGAGAACAAATATTAAGTATGTCAGTATCATTGTTTACATTCAGTGTAAAGTTTAGTTTTATATAAATACCAAGTACCAGTACTTTAGAGAAAATTTTATTTTGCCATCCTTCTGTAAGTCTTTATTTCTGAGGGAAAGAATGTGAATACTAAATAAACTGATTTACTATTAACTTGAAATTTCCTGTCAAAGTTTTGTTTTGGGATCCAGTTTTAAGAAAAACATGGAGGAAAATATTCACAATTTGGAAGAGACATTGAAATTTTCCTTTGGTCTTTTAATGTGGTCTTAAATCTAATGAATTTATATCATTAATATTCTTTTAAACTGAAAGCATTATGGTTGTTACTACTGTCACAAGTGAAAAGATATGTGTCATATAAATTTGAAATGGACATATTTTAAAAGGTGTCATTACTTTATATCTATATATTTTCTACTCTAGAAATTATTAAAGGATATGGGATAAACTAAATTTAAATTAGATTATTTTAATAAATTTTTGAAGTTTATAAAGTAACAAATTATTTTCACATGAAAAGTTAACTATATAATAAAATTGGCATTAAAATGTGTTGTAAATATCATTTGCTATATGTTTTCATGTTGAAAAAGCAAACTAGATCATTTTTCAAAAGTAACAAGCAATAGTACTCTTTTTATTTCCTCCCAAATAATCAGATTTTCATTCATCTTTTCATATAACATAGAAGGGAGGTATTTCCAAATCAAAATGTTTTTATAATAAACTAATAAATGTTAGGTGAAAATATAAAAAGAAAACTGCATATTCCTTTGAACACATATTTGAGCATATTTTCAGAATTATCAATAATTAAATTATACAATACTCTTAATTTAGAAAAAGTTGGTTTTTATTTACTGGATGTGAGCAATAAATATTTTACAAAAACATAATATCATTGCCATGTTTGTAAACTTATGAAATTCCTAATGACAAATAATGATAACTCCTATTTCTCAAAGAGTTTATCATGGAAAATATGCAAATTCTTTAACATTATCACACCATAGCTTCTTTAAATAGTGTTTTTTTAATCAGTGTTTGTTAAATAAACTTCTCACAGTGGAAATTGATTTTCTTTTATTTACAGCATGACTGAAAGGTAAAATACGTATGACTTCATAAAGATTTCTTAGGAACTCATAGATGACTACATTTGCTGATTTAATTTTTAGACCATAAAATATCAAACATATGATAATAATGCTAATGAAGAAATTGAATAGGAATGATAATGTGTACTACTTTTCTTTTTTTTTCTTTTTTTAAGATCTTTATTATTTATTTATGTATATGAGTGTTTTATCTGCATATACAACTTTAAGCCAGAAGAGGCACCAGAGCCCACTAGAGATGATCGTGAGCCACCATGTGGTTGCTGGGAGTTGAACTCAGGACCTCTGGAAGACCAGGCAGTGCTCTTAACCACAGAGCCATCTCTCCAGCCCCGTGTACTACTTTTCTATATCAGGCAGTACAGTAAGTAAATGTTCCTATACTATGTAGTGTATGTGTTTGGACTAATCCCCTTTTAGATGTAAAGAAACTAATTTAATTTGTACTTCCACAGTTTATATCCTGAAACTTAAACTACAAGGTGATACTATTAAAACATGATGCCTTTATGGAAGTGATCACATGAGAGGTATGCCTTCAAGAATGACAATTCCATATTTTAAAAATAAATAAGGGCTGGAGAGATGGCTAAGAGGTTAAGAGCATTAGCTGCTCTTCCAGAGGTCCTGTGTTAATTTTCCCAGCACCCACATGGTGGCTCACAACCATTTGTAATGAGATCCGATGCCCTCTTCTGGTGTGTAGACATACATGCAGACAGAACACTGTATACATAATAAATAAATTTTTAAATAAATAAATAGATAGATAGATAGATAGATAGATAGATAGATAGATAGATAGATAGATAAATAGGCTAGAAGAGCTTCCTGGCCTTTCAATACTTTCTGCAATGTAACAACAACACATGTTTGTTCTTTGATCTTCAGGACATGTGAAGAGGAAGAAAAATAAGTAATTTTGGAAGCAGAGATAGGGTCCTAAATAGATTGAGTCTGTTTGTGTCTGCATCTTGGAATTATCACCATATAGAACTGTGAGAAATGAATTTCTATTGTTTATTAATTGTTCAACCTAAAGTAAAGATGGATTAACCTAGAAATTAAAGTTACTACTTTAATTAAGTGCAGATTCCTTGTCATTAATCCATAAAAGTTATGGAAAACTGCTGCATTCAGATGGTACACTGTGTCACTGGCCATACTCACCTCTGCAAGGAAAAGCAATTAGAGTTAGATATTGCTTAATTTTTCAATACAGGATTTTCAATAAAGAACTCAGGTTGAATACCTCTGCGCTAATTTCATTGAAGTCCGGGTGGATGGGGTATTCTTTGAGGCATCAAGGAAATATTTACTCTCCACTGAAATTGACTTTAGCTACTTTGTTGTAATGATGCCTGCAGTGAACAAACATAATGCTTCATACCAACTATCTAGTTACATTTGGTCTGTGATTTGTTGTAACTTAAAATATTATTTAATTAATAGTTAACAATATTAAGTTGTAGATGTTGATTCTATTCATGGTTTCGATCCATAATTGTTTTCTATCAATTCGAACATGCACCTTTTTGAAATAATGTAGTTCTCTCTTTATGGTACAATGTATTGTGATCATACCTTGCCATATAGTTTGTGCTTGTATTACTTTTTCAGAAAAAAAGATACTATAGTTTTCCTGTGTTCCTTTCCTGGGACCTTAGATTTCTTTCATTTTCCCCACAGCTCTGAGTATTTTAGGGAAGTGGGCCTTAATCTTGTTGGATGGTTCTTCTAGGCCACATTTCATGCTTCATCACCAAAGATGGTTCATAGCCAAGATTAGTTTAGTGCTTTGGAATTCTTGTCAAAAGCGGGAAATCATATACAGTATACTTATTATTATATTCTATTTTCCTTCAAAGAATATCTTGAGTTTTTAAGGTGCTAGCCAGGAATATATTTTCTCAAAATACCTGACTAGACAGTAAAGTTCACCTCCTTTCAGAAGCTCTATATTTGACTCTGATGTACAATAACTGACATGAATTTGTTATAATAAATGATTCTAAAGTTTATAAGAAAGATGACCCTCACTGTGAGGATTCTTCAATCACATTAAAGAGTGCTGTAACACTTGAAGGAAGACAAATTATTCATAATATATAATAAAACATATGTAAAACAAGCCATTTTGTATGACATAAGATGATATGAACCTAGATGATTATTTTTATGAGACATTATAATCAAACTTCATAGCTTTGTCTCATAAATGCATCATGTATGCATAAGTCCTTTTTTTTGCATAATAATTTAATCTATCATAGTTAGCAAAATTTTTTGAAAATCAAAATTTCCCCAATTTTCAGTTGAAGTAAAGAACTTGATATGCCAGATATAAAGATCTAAATACATATTAATAAATACTTTGTGTACAAAAACTTCCATTTTATAATTTTATATATTCAGGGCTGGGCAGATTGTTCAATCAATAGCTTAAGTGATTGTTTTGGAAGTTTGAGCACTGTAGTTCATATACCCAAGTCCCAGGTAAATTCCAAGTAGTATTAATAAACTGTCTGTAATTGTAACCTTGGAAGTCAAGGACAGGTGGTCCACAGAACAATGCATGAAGATAGACGAGGTTCCATACAGCATCACTGAAAAGGTTAAAAATTTTGCACTTATTTATCTTATGGATATTACAGAAGTAATATATGAATTATATTACCCGTGTACTGTCATGTTTTTCTTCAGAAACAAACATATTATGACTGATTTGGGCGCTGGGAACAAGATCAACTGGGCCATGGAAGACAAGCAAGAAATGGCTGACATCATAGAGACTATGTACCATGGCACCTGCAAAGGTGGAGATCTGGTGGTGTCTCCCAAGGACTATTCTACAAAGTACAGATACTGAGCACTGCCCTCACAGGCTGTGCAGAGGACACTAGGAGCCTCTTCCATGTGAAAACACTCAGATATGCATAGCCTTTGGAAATGCTCTGTAGCAGAATATGACTGTAGGTCTGGAGGATTCTTGAGATGAGGGTTACAGGGACTTAACTAACTAAAGCAAATAAACATTTGGTGAAAGAACAGTAAAAAATATAGTTCAGTTTGAAGGTTTTTACAAACTGAAGAAGACAGAGAAGTGGGGGGGGTATATTTTAATAAGGCAGAGACTCCACAGGAATGTTTAAAGAAGGAAGTGTTCTTGCTGTCCAGTGGAACATGGATGCACACAATAGATAGTACTTGATCTGAGTGATGAATAATGATGGGTCATCATATGTTACAGAAGGGATGGAGAGGGAAAGAGGAGGTAAAAGGGAAAGAACTCAAAGCAGTGTATTGTATACTACTCAGTGGGACATTTAGTCAATTGTTAAAATATTAAATCTCTTGTGTAATGATGAATACTGATGCTATCAGGAAATAGAGACTGAAGGTAAAGAGACCAGTGTACAAAAATTAAACAAAGATTAGAAAAGAAGTGTTGTTAGAAAACAAATTATTTCTGAGTCACATTATACTAAAAATAATGAGACCATTGTACAAAAATTAATCTAAGAGTAGAAAAAAAGTGATGTTAGAAAACAGAAATTATTTTGCAGTCACATTATAACTGAATCTGTCAACATACTACATGTGAAAACTACATGAGACACTCAGTAGTTGAACTAATGAATTTTGTAGAGTTGAAAATGTTTCCAACTAGGAAGAAAAATAATTGTGTCTGAATGATGGATTGCTTTCAGAAAATTACAATAAAAATGTAGTCATTCAAAGGATAAACTAGAAGAAAGAAATACAGTAATTTTTATATAACATGGTAGCTTTAATATTGGAAAACTTCTGCCTGTTCAACAGCAATGCTCTTTCCCCCTTTACCATTGACACGCCGCCTGGCAATGTTTATATGTCTGGATGATGTACATAATTCAAACAGTATCTGGTGAATTTTAAAGAGAGAGAGAGAGAGAGAGAGAGAGAGAGAGAGAGAGAGAGAACTATTAATTTGCCCCCCTTTTTCCTGTCAGGCTGTATCACCTCACCTGTCTGTCTTAAGAGAAGTGCAGTGTTTCTCTCTCTTGGGCGTTATTTTTCCCTCTGTCTGTTTATATATTGTAAAAAACATTCCACCCTTCTGCCTATCTTGGCTTAGTACTGTTGATAGCACTGGTGTTTCTATTTCTGAGTATCTGCTCTATCCTGTAATTTTTATCCCTTTATGAAAAACTTTCCTTGAAGTATCTTCATTTGAATATACTGTGTATTTCCTACTGGGACACTTACTGTTGCAAAATTCAAGATATTCTCCATGTTTGGAATAAATATTTATTTTCTATCTACTTTGTGTAGGCTTTCTCCCCTATGTTGGAATGAAATCTGAAATTTGTAGTCTAGGAAAGCACAGCAGAGAATACACAGAATGGAGCACAGACAGTTTGAACCCTTTCTTATTAAGGATCCTGTTAAATTATAGTAAAATAATTAAAACAAAAAGTGTGAGAGAGACCTATTATTACAAAAGCATGTTCAAAGAGTTTCTGAAAGAAATGCATGGCTTCCCAAGACAAATTATATTATACTACAGGGAACCCAGCAAAGCAATAAGATTAATGACAGTAATAAGGCCCACCCAAACTTCTCCCAGGGCTAACACAGTGTCACCTAACAATATGATGTGATCTGGCCTAGGGATATTTTTAAATCAAATCCAGTTATTTTCAGAAGGAAAGTCTACCTCAGCATAGATACAATTCTCATAAAACTTGTTCTTTTTTATTAAGAATTTTTTTTCATTCATTTTACACACTAATCAAAGATCCCCGTCTTCCCTCCTCCCACCCCCCCAGCCTTTCCCCCCAACCCACCTCCTACTCCCCCTCACAAGAAGGCAAGGCCTCCCATTGGGAGGCACATCCAGTAGAGGCAAGTCCAAGCCCTTCTCCCTGCCTCAAGTCTGCACAAGGTATCCCATCATAGGTAGTGTGCTCCAAAAAGACCACTCATGCACCAGGGATGGATTGTGATCCTACTGCTAGCCCCCCACTCCCAAGCAGATCAAGCTTTACAATTGTCTCACCATGCAGAGGGCCTAGTCCATTCCCATGCAGGCTCCACAGCCATTGATCTAACTTTCATGAGTTCCCACTAGTTTGGTTTCATTGTCTCTGCAGGTTTTCCCATCATGATCCTGATGCACTTGCTCATAGAATCCCTCCTCTCTCTCTCCTACTGAACTCCTGGAGCTCTGCCTGGTGTTTGGCTGTGGGTCTCTGCACCTGCCTCCATCAGTCATTGGAGAAAAGTTCTGTGATGACAATTAGGGTATTCATAATTTTTAAGACTGGTGACAATAGTAATCCCAAAGACATGATACTAAATACCTCATAATAAATTTTGATATCCCAAGAGAGCAAAATCTCTATAGTCTAAAATACCTACAGTCTAAAATAACCCTAAAGACAATACAAAATAACTAAAATCCAGAATGCTAAAATCCTGAAAACTGAGACCTTCATTGAACATAAATTTATATGAATAGCAGACTTAAGGAGGATTAATGAGTTTTCAATTTTAAGTTGGATACTTAAATTGTTTTAGGTGGAATGATTACTCAGAAACTTTCTAGAGAATAATTTGTGGTATGTCCATGAGAGGGTTTCCAAGGACATGTGTGGGTCTAAATGGACTAGCAGAGATCTAATACAAACAAAAGTAATATAACTTTACTCATCAAGGACATCTATGTGAATAAAATGGGCAGTTAAATTCATGGCTTTAAAATGTGTAGAATGGGGCTGGCAAAATAGTTTGTTAATAATGGTGATTTTGGTGCAAGCCTGGCTACCTAAGTTCAATTCTCACAATTCACATAGTGGTAGAAGGAGAGAACCTACTTCCAAAGTTATCCTCTGATCTCCACACATGATGTGATATATGCATATGTATGTATACATGCACACAGAATTTTAAAATTATAAATGCATTAATGGTCACTTCTCATATATAAAATTTTCTTTTTAGATTGTTCTTGTATTTTCATTGTTTAAAAGGGGGCCTCGTTATGTTTTACCTCACTGTGTTATATATTAATTCTTTATATCATGTCTAGTATCAGAAAGATAAATTATACAAAGACTTTCAGAATATTCTACTTCATTTCTTACATTTTTGCAAAATTCCTTCTATAAAATATATTAACAAAGTGTTACATATTGTATGTAAGCGTGCTACATGTACAAAATAATATTGAAACTTCCATAAAAATAAAGAAGTATATTTTTGTACATAAGCATTAGTGAAAAATAAAATTTCTTCAGAACTACTATATAAGGCAGTGATCTATCACGGTTTGTGTTTAATATAAAGATTTAAGTTGTGAAGCATATTTCAGTGGTAGTTGTAAAGATTGGTATGTATAATCATCAACCATAGTGGTATTCATGTATTTCACTGTAACTTATTTCTTTATGATTACAGTTCATCTGCTTATAACTTTTTTAACTCTTTCTGTTAAGAATGTTTTTATTCATTTTACATACCAACCAAAGATTCCCCTCTTCTTCCCCCTCCTGCTCCCCCCAAACCTTCTCCTCCCCCCCCAACCCACTCCTCATCCCCTCCTCCAAAAGGGTAAGACCTCCCATGGGGAGTCAGCAAACCCTGGTACATTCAGTTGAGGCAGGACCAAGACTCTCTCCCTTGCATCAAGGCTGAGCAAGTCATTCCACCATAGGTAAGGGGCTCCAAAAAGCCAGTTCATGTGTCAGAGATAGATCTTGATCCCACTGCTAGGGGCCCGTCAAACAGACCAAGCTACACAACTGTCTCCCATATGCAGAGGTTCTAGAAACTGAGAAGCTTCTCTAAGGCAAAGAACATGGTAAATAAGATAAAATGACAACCTACATAATGGGAAAAGAGCTTCACCAACCCCACATCTAACAGAGGACTGATCTCCAAAATATATAAAGGACTCAAGAAACTAGACATCAAACTGCCAAACAATCCAATTAAAAAAATGGGCTACAGATCTAAACAGAATTCTCAACAGAAAAAAAAAATCTCAAATGGCCAAAAGACATTTAAGGAATTGCTCAGCATCCTTAGTCATCAGGGAAATGCAAATCAAAATGACTCTGAGATACCATCTTACAACTGTCAGAATGGCTAAGATGAAACCACTAAGACAGCTTATGTTGGAGAGGATGTGGAGCAAGGGGAACACTCCTCCACTTGGTGGGAGTGCAAACTTGTATAGCCACTTTGGAAATCAGTATGTTAACTTCTCAGAAAATTGCTTATAACTTTTATAATTGTGCAAGTAATATACTTCATTGATTATCACTACAGTGTTTATAGTGGCCAGTGAAGGTTTTCTTTTGTTTTTTTTATGTTTCTATTTTAAAATAAAAATTATTTTATATAATGTAACATTTATAGTATTATAGTATTATGATTTTGACATTTTAGTCTTTTGAGATTTCAGGATCTAGTATCTTAGACTTTAAGGAGTTTCATATTTGTAATTTTAATATTAAGGATCTTTAACATTCAAGATTATGCCGGTATGTAGTTTCTCTTCTAGAATTATGTTCCCAGACCACTTTAAACAAAGTTTATCCTTTCAAAAGCAACTTAAACTCCCTTTATGAAATAGAGACACACTAAATGACTTAGACTGCACTATGGGTATACAAACATGGAAAGGATGCCTTAAACTTTGAGGGTAACATCCAGAGATCTCTACATCTTATAATCATCTGGCTCCTGACACTGACCTTTTGGCTATTCATTTTGCATAAGCACTGCCAGAATAAATGGCATGAGCCTCTTCCCTACCAAAAAAAAGCATGAATGTACACAAAGGCCTAGTGAGGAGGTCATGGGGTGGAATGGATTGAAGAGAAGATGGGCAGTTATAGTAATCAGAAAGCACTATACACATTAATGAAATTGTCAAAGAAGAAATTCAGTGTTATTTAAAACAAATAAAAATATTTTCTTTTCATCAATCTGCATGCCCATTTTCATTTCAATATCATGCTGTTGCTATCATGGATCTTAATTATGAGGATAGATGCCTTTATACTCTTATGTGCTTATGTGAATATTGGGATTACTTTATTCTTGTTCTGTGAGAAATATCACTACATATAGTTGGCTTTCTCTTTTTGGGGGTGGGGTACCTCTATCCAACTCCCAGATAAAGACACAGAGACTTCTTATTCTTTGCTACAAATGCTCATCCTCAGCTTAGGCCTGTTTCTAGCCAGCTTTTCTAACTTAAATTATCATATTTTGCTTTATCTACCTTTTGTGTCAGAGCTTTTGACTTTCCTTTACTTCTGTATATCTCACTTTTCCTGTTTCTCATGTCTGGCAGGCTGGCAGCAGCTGTCTGTCTTCTGTCCCTGGGTGTCTCCATAGTTCTCTCCTCCTCCTCCTCCTTCTCTTGTTCCTCTATAGCCTAGATTTCTCCTCCTATTTATTCTTTCTCCCTGCCAACCCCGCCTATCCTTTCTCTGACTACTTACTGGCTGTTCAGCTCATTATTAGACCACTCAGGTGCCTTAGGCAGTCAAGGAGAAACAAATGTAACACATCTTTACATAATTAAAACAGATCCTTACATCTAATGACTTGCAATTCACTATGCAGACCAGGCTGGGCTCAGTCTTGCAATGAACCTCCTCTGTTTGTTTTCCAAATGCTGGGATTATAAATTAAGCCATCAAGCCCAGAAAGTGTATCATCAGAATTTTGATGACAACTTCATTGAATCTATAGATTGCTTTGGTTAATAGGCCAAATGTTCCAATATTATTTTCAGCAACCAAATATGACTTTCTCTATTCCAGTGTGTTTGGTACTAAAAGAAAGCATAGGAAATCACATCAATATTTTGACATAGTCAATAAATTTCTGAGTAGGACTCAGAAAATAATAGGCAAAACTGGTGAATATGATCTTCTGAATATAAAAGAGACAGGTATCTTATAGAATTAGAATAAATTGTTGCCACTCATTCATTCCACATGGGGGAAGTATCCAGAATACATAAAAATTAAAAAAAATCAATTACCAAAATAACAAAATAATCAAATCAATAATTGGGCATATGAACTAAACACACTTCAAATGAAATACAAATGGCCAATAAAAGCATACCAAGAGGACTAACAAGATGACTTGGATAGTAAAAGACACATGAAGTCAAGCTGGAGGACCTAAATTTGATACCCAGGGCCCACATGGTAGAAGGACATAACTGATTCCTGCAAATTATTTCCTGTGGCCACCCACAAGATGTATGTATACACAGATACTGAAACGTGCCCACACATAAATAAATAAATGTAATGAAAATATTTTAAAACTAAAGAACATGCAGAAGTGGTTATTATGCTTGGTCATCAGGGAAACACAAATTAAAATGACACTGAGATTCCACCTTGTCTAGTCACAATAGCTATCTTTTAAAAAATAATTTAAAGAAATTGCTTGTTAAGACAAGAAAGAGCCAGTATACACATTTGAAAGGAATGTAAATTAGTCTATCATTATGAAAACCAATATGGACTATCCTCAATAAAAGCAAAAAGTAAAACTGCCGTATGATTCTACTACTCCATTCCTAAGTATATTCCTTAAGGAATCAAAGCCTTCATAACACTGTGATACTTGTATATCCATGTTTGGTCTAGCAGTGTTCATAGGAATCAAGTAATGGATTTAGCATAGGTGCTACTCAATGGATAAACAGATAATTAAAATGTTCCATGTAGCTGGAGTTTCTCCCCAGGTCCTGCCAAACCCCCACAGTCCTGCAGCCCACTTATAAAATAATCACTCAGAAGCTCATATTACTTATTTTTTTATTTATTTATTTTTAATTTATTTTATTTTATTCTACAATATAATTCAACTTTACATGTCAGTCACAGATCCCCCCGTTACCCCTCCTGCCACCCCGCCCTCCTCTCCCCGGCCCACCCCCCATTTCCATCTCCTCCAGGACAAAGATTCCCCCAAGGATTGAGATCAACCTGGTAGACTCATCCCAGGCAGGTCTAGTCTCCTCCTCCCAGGCTGAGCCAAGGGTCTCTACTAAGCCCCAGGGTTCAAACAGCCAATTCATACACTGAGCACAGGACCCGGTCCAACTGCCTGGATGCCTCCCAAACAGATCAAGCCAATCAACTGTCTCACCCGTTCAGAGGGCCTGATCCAGTTGGGGGCCCCTCAGCCATTGGTTCACAGTTCATGTGTTTCCATTCATTTGGCAACTTGTCCCTGTATTCCATCCATCCCTGGTCCCAACAACTCTAGCCCACATAAACCCTCCTCCTTCTCGCTAAGTGGACTCCCGGAGCTCCACCCGGGGCCTGACCATGGATATCTGCATCTAGTTCCCTCAGTCACTGGATGGGGTTTCTAGTATGACAATTAAGGTGTTTGGCCATCCTATCACCAGGGTAGGTCAGATCGGGCTATTTCTCGACTATTGCCAGCAGTCTATTGTGGGGGCATCTTTTTGGATTTCTGTGGGCCTCTCCGGTACTTTGCTCCTTCCTATTCTCATATTACTTATAAACTGATGGGCACCATTTGTAGCTGGAGTTTTTCTCCAGGTCCCGCCAAGCCCCTGCAGTCCCACAGTCGACTTATAAAATAATCACTCAGAAGCTCATATTACTTGTAAACTATATGGCCGTGGCAGGCTTCTTGCTATCTAGTTCTTATATCTTAAATTAACCCATTTCTATAAATCTACACCTTGCCACGTGGCTTATGGCTTACCAGTATCTTAACATCTGCTTCTCATTGCAGCAGCTGGCAGCGTCTCCTCACCCAGCCTTCCTGTTCCCAGAATTCTCCTCTCTCCTTATCCTGCCTACATTATACTTCCTGCCTGGCTACTGGTCAATCAGCATTTTATTTATCAATCAATCAGAGCGACATATTCACAGCCTCCCCAGAACATATATATATATACACACATATATACATATATATACATATAAACAATGAATTATTATAAATTTAAGAAAATAAAATATAAATTTTCAGTTCAATTGATGGAACTGGATTTCTTCATGTTAAGTGAAACAAGCCAGCCTCAGAATGACAATTATCTTTTTTCTCCAATATGTGAAACTAGAAATAATTTCAAAAGCCAGATGTGTAGTGTATGCCTTTAATCCCAGCACTCAGGAGGCAAAAGTCCACAGACCTCTGTGAGTTTGAGGCCTGCCTTGTCTAAAGAGTTCTAGGCCAGCTAGGGCTACATAGTGAGATCCTGTCTTTAAAAAGAAGAAAGTAGATGGAGAAACTATTTGGGAATATGAAGTAAATAAGTAGAATGGAAAGAAGGATATATATGACAAATAAGGCAAAAATATACAATGAGAGTACTTACATACATATATGAAAATGCCATCATGGTACCTAAAGACTGAAAAAAATAATAAATAGCCTGTCATTTGTAATAGCATAGATGAATGTGGGGATAAAATGCTAAGAGACAGTAACAGAAAACCAAATACTATGTAATATCACTTACATGCAAAATCCAAACATTTAAACAAAACAAGCCAAATAGAATTTAGATTCCTTGGAGTTGTTTACGTGGAAATTTGGGTGATGTCAGTTTTAAATTTCTAAAAGAAAATGAATTAGTTTGGAGTATCTAGGATATATCATAGAGATCATGCTTTAAAAATTGTGTTATTTACTTAGAATTTTATTTACATAAGAATATATAAATATATACAAGCAATAGCAATTAGTGAAGAATTTGAATGAGAGCAGGGCAAAAGGTATACGAGGGTTTGAAGGGAGGAACGGAAAGGGAGAAATGTAATTATATTAAAATCACAGAAGTAAAACATTTAAAAACTAGATCTGCAATGTCGTAGCTACAAATGCAAATATGAATTGCCAACAAAACATATTAATTAATTTGATTGTAGACATTATTTCAAATGTATATCAACTTATAAAATTATGTGGCATGAATTATCTTTTAATAGAGTCAGAAGCAGTACACATGGCTCAACTTTTTCATTTTACATACTTTCAAGTGTAATTAGAATATTTAAATGGCATAAATAAAAATTAAACTTTAATATTTTTCTCAATGATTCATTGATATTACCATTCTACCACACTCCTTTTCATGTTTTGAATAGAATCCTCAAAAATGAAATGTTAGTATTTTAGAGAATTGGATTCTGTTACTTAAATTGTTAAAAAAAATCCTCAGTCACTTAGATAAACCCTCTTCATGGATTAAATGATAACATTTCCTTGTATTGTGAATTCAGGATGTCAGAATTGTGAATACTTTGTGATGGTACCTCAGAATTACTGTATCTTCAACTCAAGTTAAAAAAATTATTTCTTTAAGTTATCACAAGTATTTCCCAGAGTTTGACAACATATGCTCACCAGTAAGACACAAATACAAATTGCAAAACAAAGGGTACTTAATAAAATTTGTCTCTATCAGTATGTCCGAGAAGCTATGACATAACTCTCTAGGTGGAAAAAATTATAAGAATGAAGAGTTATTTATTTTAATGTAGATGTACCAAAACAATTTATAGATTATTGTAAAATCATGTAGAAGGTAGTGTGTATTCTAATTTTCAAAGATTTTATACATAAGTATGCTGTATTTATATCACTTCTAAATTACCATTTCATCTCTTGCTCCTCCCTCACCATCACCTTCTCAGATTCATGATCTCATCTTCTGTAATTATTCTTATTTCATATATATTGATAAATAGATACAGAATAAATATGCCTACTGAGTCCATTTAGTGTTCCTGATATGAAAATGTTTTTAGGGATTACCACTTGAGATTGGATAACCTAGAAAGAGAAAACTCATTGGAAAACTCTTTGGGAAAAACTCATTCTCCTTCCCTCTGCAACTGTTAACTGCCAATATTTGTTCATCTAGGAGTGGAGCCATATGAAATTCATCCGATCCCCAGCAGTATGTTGATTGGTGTGCTTATTATACAGGTCTTGATTAGACCACCATAGAGATGAGATCTATTGTGTCCACCATCCCTGTCATGCCCAGAAGACACTAGCAGCAGGTATCCTGGTTGTTTTTCTCTTTCAATTTTCCCATTCCCTCTTCTCCAATGTTTTCTGAACCTTATGTATAGAGTTTGCATTGCAGATGTATTAGTTGGAGATGCATATCCCCCACACTACAGTCAGTTATTTTCTGCATTTTGACCAGCTGTGAATCTCTGAAGTAGCCTATATCTACTGAAAAAAATAAAAACTTCTTTGATGAGGGGTAAAAGCTGCACTTATCCATGGGTATAAGGAGGAGTACTTAGAATACATTTAGAATTATATTGCTGTAGAAAATGGCAGTTGTAGTTTCTCTTGTGGGGTCTATGCCCTCCCTAACCACAGGGAGTTGACTAGATTTACTGCACCACCCATGTGTTTGCTCCTGTTGAGCAGGGTACAAGTCCAATTAGACAGCTTTTTCTAGTCACCTAGAGAAAACTGTCAGTTTTGTTGTGGTTCATAGCCTTCATAGCTGGGGGGCACTACTGAGTACTTTTCTTGCTTAGCAGTTTGCATTGTGCCTTCCAATACCATGAGAGCTAGACCTCAGGGAGGAGGCTTTCTACTTAATAGCTCAATTTCTTCAAGTTCTGTGTCTGAATTATGTTGTATGTTCATAAATAGGGACTTACCTTCAAGTTCTGGCAAGCAATAAAGGAAAATGGCAGTAGTCTATATTGGTTTTGGTGTCTCTTGAACCCCATGGAAAATCAGTTTGAGGGGAGGTTTCCACTGCCTGGTACTGATATATTTGTTAGTATTTGGCTCTTTGGAGGTGCATTATCACCCTGCATACACATATACTATACATATATATAGTGTTGTTATTTAAATACTATGTTTATATGTATACATAGACGTATATACAATATCTTTTTAAAAGTAATCTTATAAAATACTGTTTCCCTGTGGCTCTTTCAAATATCCTGAGTGCAATTTATCTCTTCTTCTATTTTACTTTTTCTTTTCCTCCTCATTCCCAGTTAAAAATCTCCCCTATTTTCTCCTTTTCCTCTTTAAATCATTAATTTCATCATTAATCAATATTCATGACAGCAGAAGTAATATTTAGGTTCTGTGTCTTTGGGAATGTATGTGCCTGCACATTCTAATCTTAAATATTTTCAAAAACATGTTTATGTCCTAGTAAGGATTACCATTGTTATGATGAAACACCATGACAAAAAGCAACTTGGAAAGGAAAGTGTTTATTTGGCTTAAACTTCTAATTCATTCATTCATGGCTTACACATATTCATTATTGAAGAAGTCAGGGCAGGAACTCAAACAGGGCAGGAATCTGGTGGCAAGAGCTGATGCAGAGGCCATGGAGGAACACATTTACCGGATTGTTCCTCATAGCTTGTTCAGCCTGATTTATTATGGGGCCCAGGATCACTAAGCAGGGGTAGTCAAACCCACAATGGGATGGGCCCTTCCCCATCAATCACTAATAAAGAAAATGATTCACGGCCCCCAAATCCAAAATCCCCGGAGACCCCCACCACTTCCTGAGACTTACAGACTGGCCCCAGCTCCCATTGTGCCCCGGACTTCCCTTCTGGACAAAGGTGAGTGCCCGCCCTCACCCTAGATCCCGTCCCTGGGCACCAGCCACCCCTGGGAAGACCTGCTCACCTTGGCCCCAGATTCTGGCCAGCGGGCAGGCTCCCTTCTACCCCCACCCCTACCGGGAAGGCCCCCCTTCTCCAAGATTCCCTGCAGTCTCCAAGCCCTGCCCCCAAATCCAAAATCCCCAGAGACCCCTGCCACTTCCTGAGACTTAGAGACCGGCCCCAGCTCCCATCGTGCCCAGGACTTCCCTTCGGGACAAAGCTCCCACCCTGCCCCGGACTTCCCTTCTGGACAAAGAGCTGCCATCTTGCCTTGGACTTCCCATCTGGACAATAACTCCCATCCTGCTTCGGCCTTCCCATCTGGACAACAGCTCCCAACCTGCCTCGCACTTCCCATTTGGACAAGAGAGTCCCATCTGGACAAGAGAGAGAGACTTCCCGAATCTGTCAGCTCTTTCTACACCAAGTGCACCGATAAGACCAAGATCGAGCACAAGGAGATGGGCAGACGTCAAGGCAGAAGTACATACAACAAAATGAAGAGCAATACAGCATCTCCAGAACCTAGCCCTCCTCCAACATCTAGAGCTAATCATCAAAAAATGGAACAAAAATGCAAGAAGCAGAAGAAAACACCCTTATGAATAACATCATGAAGAAGGTAGAGGCTTATATAGAGGAACAGACAAAAAAATGGCAAGAACGCGGTAAAAACCTAGAGGAAAGGTCAATTAAATTAGAAGAAAACAATAAAGTCCTGGAAGAAAACAATAAAGCACTGAAAGAAAGCCATGAAAAAGCAATGAAACAGGTCCAAGACCTGCAAAGGGAGATAGAAAAAATGAAGAAGACACAAACAGAGGGAATGCTGGAAATAGAAAATCTAAGTAAACGATCAGGAACTTCAGATGCAAGTATAACCAACAGAATGCAAGAGATGGAAGAGAGGATCTCTGGCGTTGAAGATAAGGTAGAAGAAATAGATTCATCAGTCAAAGAAAACACTAAAGCCAACAAAGTCACGACCCAAAATGTCCAAGAAATCTGGGACACCATGAAAAGACCAAACCTGCGAATAATAGGGATAGAAGAAGGAGAAGAATACCAACTTAAAGGCACAGAAAATATATTCAACAAGATCATAGAAGAAAACTTTCCCAACTTAAAGAAGGAAATGCCTATGAAGATACAAGAAGCCTATAGAACACCAAACAGACTAGACCCCCAAAAATAGTCCCCTCGCCACATAATAATTAAACAACTAAACATACAGAATAAAGAAAGAATATTAAGAGCAGCAAAGGAAAAGGCCAAGTGACCTATAAAGGCAAACCCATCAGAATAACACCCGATTTCCCAATGGAGACTTTGAAAGCCAGAAGAACATGGACAGATGTAATGCAGACACTAAGAGACCATGGATGCCACCCTAGACTAATATACCCAGCAAAACTTTCAATCATCATAGACGGAGTGAACAAGACATTTCAAGACAAAGCCAGATTTAAACAATACTTATCCACAAACCCAGCCCTACAGAAAGCACTAGAAGGAAAATTCTAACCCAAGGAAGTCAGATACACGCTTGAAAACACAGGCAATAGATAACACCACAGCAGTAAACCCCAGAGATAAGAAGTACAGACACACTACCACCAAAAAATAACAGGAATGAACAACCACTGGTCATTAATATCTCTTAATATCAATGGACTTAATTCACCTATAAAAAGACACAGGTTTACAGAATGGATACGAAAGCAGGACCCATCTTTCTGTTGCATACAAGAAACACACCTCAAATACAAAGATAGACACTACCTAAAAGGCTGGGAAAAGACTTTCCAATCAAACGGTCTTAAGAAACAAGCGGGTGTAGCCATCCTGATAGCCAACAAAGTAGACTTCAAACTAAAATCAATCAAAAGAGATCTAGAAGGGCATTACATATTCATCACAGGAAGGATCCACCAAGAGGAAGTTTCAGTTCTGAACATTTATGCCCCAAACACAAGGGCACCCACATATGTAAAAGAAACACTACTAAAGCTTAAACCACATATAAAACCCCACACATTAATAGTGGGAGACTTCAACACCCCACTTTCACCACTGGACAGATCTCCTAAATGGAAACTTAACAGAGAAATAAAGGACTTAACTGATGTCATGACCCAAATGGACTTAATTGATATCTACAGAACGTTCCATCCTAACAAAAAAGAATATACTTTCTTCTCAGCACCCCATGGAACCTTCTCCAAAATCGACCACATACTTGGCCACAAAGCAAATCTCAACAGATACAAAACAATTGGAATAGCCTCCTGTGTTCTATCAGACCACCAAGGTTTAAAGTTAGATTTCAACAACAACAAAAACTACAGAAAACCTACAATTTCATGGAAACTGAATAATGCTCAACTGAATCACCAATGGGTTAGGGAAGAAATAAAGAAAGAAATGAAAGAATTCCTAGAGATCAACGAAAATGAAGACACCACATACCCAAACCTATGGGACACTATGAAAGCAGTGCTAAGAGGGAAATTCATAGCACTAAATGCTCACATAAAGAAGTTGGAGAAATCTCACACTAGTGACTTAACTGCACACCTGAAAGCTCTAGAACAAGAAGAAGCAAAGTCTCCCAGGAGGAATAGACGCCAGGAAATCATCAAAGTGAGAGCTGAAATTAATAAAATAGAAACAAAGAGAACAATACAAAAAATCAATGAAACAAAGAGTTGGTTCTTTGAGAAAATCAACAAGATAGACAAGCCCTTATCCAAATTAACCAAAAGACAGAGAGAGAGCATCCAGATTAACAAAATCAGAAATGAAAAGGGGGACATAACAACAGACATTGAGGAAATCCAGAGAATCATCAGGTCATACTTCAAAAGCCTCTATTCCACAAAACTGGAAAATCTAAAAGAAATGGATAATTTTCTGGATAGGTACCACATACCTAAGTTAAATCAAGACCAGATAAACTATTTAAATAGTCCAATAACACCTAAGGAAATAGAAACAGTCATTAAAAGTCTCCCAACCAAAAAAAGCCCAGGGCCAGATGGTTTCAGCACAGAATTCTACCAGATCTTCAAAGAAGAGTTAATACCAATACTCTCTAAATTGTTCCACACAGTAGAAACAGAAGGAACATTACCAAACTCCTTCTATGAGGCTACAATTACCCTGATTCCTAAACCAAACAAGGATACAACAAAGAAAGAGAACTACAGACCGATCTCCCTCATGAACATTGATGCAAAAATACTCAATAAAATACTGGCAAACAGACCCCAAGAACACATCAAAACAATTATCCACCATGATCAAGTAGGCTTCATCCCAGGGATGCAAGGGTGGTTCAACATACGAAAGTCTGTCAATGTAATACACCATATAAACAAACTGAAAGAAAAAAACCACATGATCATCTCACTAGATGCAGAAAAGGCATTTGACAAAATCCAACACCCCTTCATGATAAAGGTCTTGGAGCGATCAGGAATACAGGGAACATACCTCAACATAATAAAGGCAATTTATAGCAAGCCAACAGCCAACATCAAATTAAATGGAGAGAAACTCAAAGCAATTCCACTAAAATCAGGAACGAGGCAAGGCTGTCCGCTCTCCCCATACTTATTCAATATAGTACTTGAAGTTCTAGCCAGAGCAATAAGACAGCATAAGGAGATTAAGGGGATACAAATGGGAAAGGAAGAAGTCAAGCTTTCCCTATTTGCAGATGACATGATAGTATACTTGAGTGACCCCAAAGATTCAACCAAGGAACTGATACAGCTTATAAACACCTTCAGCAACATAGCAGGATACAAGATCAACTCAAAAAAATCAGTAGCCCTCCTATATACAACTGACAAACAGGCTGAGAAGGAAATCAGAGATACATCCCCCTTTACAATAGCCACAAATGACATAAAATACCTTGGGGTAACGCTAACCAAGCAAGTGAAGGACCTATATGACAAGAACTTCAAGTCCCTGAAAAAAGAAATTGAAGAAGATGTCAGAAAATGGAAAGATCTCCCATGCTCATGGATAGGCAGGACTAACATAGTAAAAATGGCAATTTTACCAAAAGCTATCTACAGATTCAATGCAATCCCCATCAAAATACCAACACAATTCTTCACAGACCTGGAAAGAACAATACTCAACTTCATATGGAAAAACAAAAAACCCAGGATAGCCAAAAGAATCCTGTACAATAAAACAACCTCTGGAGGCATCACGATCCCTGACTTCAAGCTCTACTATAGAGCTACAGTAATAAAAACAGCTTGGTACTGGCATAAAAACCGACTTGTGGACCAATGGAATCGAATTGAAGACCCTGACATTAATCCGCACACCTATGAACATATAATTTTTGACAAAGAAGCCAAAAGCATACAATGGAAAAAAGAAAGCATCTTCAACAAATGGTGCTGGCATAACTGGATATCAACGTGCAGAAGGCTGCAAATAGATCCATATCTATCACCGTGCACAAAACTTAAGTCCAAGTGGATCAAAGACCTCAACATAAATCCAGCTACTCTGAACCTGCTAGAAGAGAAAGTAGGAAGTAGTCTTGAACGCATTGGCATAGGAGATCGCTTCCTAGGTATAACACCAGTAGCTCAGACACTGAGACAAACAATCAATCAATGGGACCTTTTGAAACTGAAACGCTTCTGTAGAGCAAAGGATACGGTCAACAAGGCAAAGCGACAGCCCACAGAATGGGAGAAGATCTTCACCAACCCCACATCGGACAGAGGACTGATATCCAAAATATATAGGGAACTCAAGAAATTAAACATCAAAATTCTCAACAGTCCAATTAAGAAATGGGCTATAGAACTAAACAGAGAATTCTCAACAGAGGAAACACAAATGGCTGAAAGACATTTAAGGAATTGCTCAACATCCCTAATCATTAGGGAAATGCAAATCAAAACAACTCTGAGATACCACCTTACGCCAGTCAGATTGGCTAAGATCAAAAACACTGAGGACACCTTGTGTTGGAGAGGATGTGGAGCTAGGGGAACTCTCATCCACTGCTGGTGGGAATGCAAGCTTGTACAGCCACTGTGGAAATCAATATGGCGCTTTCTTAGAAAATTGGGAATCAATCTCCCCCAAGATCCAGCTATACCACTCTTGGGCATATACCCAAGGAATGCTCCATCATACCACAAGGGCACTTGCTCAGCTATGTTCATATCAGCATTATTTGTAATAGCCAGAACCTGGAAACAACCTAGATGCCCTTCAACCGAAGAATGGATAAATAAACTGTGGTACATATATACAATGGAATACTACTCAGCAGAGAAAAACAATGACATCATGAGGTTTGCAGGCAAATGGAGGGATCTAGAAAAAATCCTCCTGAGTGAGGTAACCCAGACTCAGAAAGACAAACATGGTATGTACCCACTCATAGGAGAATACTAGTTGTGGAACAAGGATGACTGGTCAGCCACTCACAACACCAGGGAGGCTACCTGGAAAACAGGACCCCAAGAAAGACACGGGGATCGCCCAATGATGGAGAAATGGATGAGATCTACATGAACAGACTGGACGTGAGTGGGGGTAATGAGGGGCGAGGGGCGAGGGAAAGAGAACTTGGGCGAGCGGGAGATCCCAACTGGATCAAGTACAGAGAGGAAACACAAGGAATGTTCATGATAAATGAAGACCACATGAGAATAAGAAGGAGCAAAGTGCTGGAGAGGCCCACAGAAATCCACAAAGATGCCCCCACAATAGACTGCTGGCAATAGTTGAGAAATAGCCCGATCTGACCTACCCTGGTGATAGGATGGCCAAACACCTTAATTGTCATACTAGAAACCCCATCCAGTGACTGAGGGAACTAGATGCAGATATCCACAGTCAGGCCCTGGGTGGAGCTCCGGGAGTCCAATTGGCGAGAAGGGGGAGGGTTTATGTGAGCTAGAGTTGTTGGGACCAGGGATGGATGGAATACAGGGACAAGTGGCCAAACAAATGGAAACACATGAACTGTGAACCAATGGCTGAGGGGCCCCCAACTAGATCAGGCCCTGTGAATGGGTGAGACAGTTGATTGGCTTGATCTGTTTGGGAGGCATCCAGGCAGTTGGACCGGGTCCTGTGCTCAGTGCATGAATTGGCTGTTTGAAACCTGGGGCTTAGTAGAGACGCTTGGCTCAGCCTGGGAGGAGGGGACTAGACCTGCCTGGGCTGAGTCCACCAGGTGGATCTCAATCCTCGGGGGAGTCTTTGCCCTGGAGGAGATGGAAATGGGGGATGGGCCGGGTGGAGGGGTCGGGAGGAATCTATGGCTGATATGTAAAGTTGAATTATATTGTAAAATAAAATAAAATAAATTATAAAAAAAAAGAAAATGATTCACAAGCTTATCTACAGCCTGATCTTAAGGAAGCATTTTCTTAATTGAGATTCCATCCTCTAGCCAGCACATTTTAGTTCACATAATTCTTCTTTGTTACCATATTCATTTATTTATTTATTTGGTTTTTCAGGACAGGGTGTCTCTGTGTAGCCCTTTCTGTCTTGGAACTTGGTCTGTAGCACAGGCTGTCCTCAAAATCACAGAGATCTGCCTGCCTTTGCCTCCTGAGTGTGTACTTTCTCCTGGCCTCCTGAGGTACATACTTTCACCACCTGGCTACAAATGTAATTTATCTTTTTTGTTCATTGTGTGCATTTTTGTCTCTGAGACACTGCCAGATCACCTGGAAATGGAGTTACAGACAGTTGTGAGCTGCCATGCGGGCACTGGGAATTGAACCTAGGTCCTCTGGAAGAACAGCCCCCATGGTCATATTTTAAGATAAAGTGAACTTATTTGTTTACAACATCTATGTTTTTCAATCTATTCCTCATGGTCTTTCACATCTCTTAATTCCTAGGAGAATCTTTGGACTTTAGACATATAGAGTTAAATCTGGAGGGTACTGGGACTATGTAGCTGGAGAGTTTTCTCTCTGGGTCCTGCCAATCCCCAGCAGTCCCTTAGCCCACTTATAAAATAAACATACAGATGCTTATATTATTTAAACTGCTCAGGCCTATCATTATCTAGTTCTTACTCTTATATTCAGCCCATTTCTATTAATCTATACTTTGCCACATGGCTCGTGGCTTACTGGTACCTTACATCTTCCTTGTCCTGGTGGCAGCTGCAGGCAGTGTCTCCCTCTCTGCCTTCCTCTTCCCTCAATTCTCCTCTCTGTTAGTCCCACCTATACTTCCTGTCTGGCTACTGGCCAATCAGTATTTTATTTATACAGAGCAATATCCACAGCACTTCCCCTTTTCTTCTTTTTCAAAAAGGAAGATTTTAACTTTAACATAGTAAAATTACATATAACAAAACAATTATCAAGCAAGAATTACAATTACAATATTAAAGAAGATATCCTATCTATCTTATATTTGTGAGCCTAAGGTTTTATCTCTAACCCATCTTTTATCATAACTGAGGAAATTACAACTATCTAGTCTTCAACTACATCAAAGACCTCAGAAGGATATACTATTACCTGAGAAAGGGGAGAAGGATGCAAGCAACTTTCAGGAGTCTTGCAGGGTAGACAGAGACAGCTGGCAGCCTGGACAGTCATCTAAAGTTCTCTTGTAAAGTTGGGGCATCTGTCTTTAGCCCACAGCGCTAGAGTCTCTCAGTCTTTTTTTATTTTTTTTAGTGTCCTGTAGAATGTCTGGCAGTTTCCTCTGCGAAGCAGGAACCTGAAGGAACATTTTGCCAAGCAAAGTTCAGTGGTTACCTTCCTATGGGTCCTGCATGTCCAGTCGATCAAGCAGTCCAGGCAAGAACAGTTTTTTGCCCAAATGGCTATTTTTGCCAAGAAGAAGATAAACTCCATATAGAGTGTCTTTGATGCCCATCCTTCTCTCTGAAGTAAATCCGGTGCTTCCAGGAGCAGACATGTCTCACTGTCCAGAAAGTCTAAATTTTTAAAACATTTTAAATGCCATATTCTGTAGGTCTTTGAAGTATTTGAAGATTACTTACCTATCTGAAATATATCTATGTATATCTAGAAGACAACTAACATGGCCACAAGTATGATTATCATAAATGACTAATTATTAATCTATTTCTTAATTATCCATTGCAATTTTAAATGAGTTGTACAAACATAATACCTTAAACAAGAGTAGAAATATACACACAGTATAACAAAATTAACTTTAAATTTGTATCAGCTGGGCATTGGTGGCACATGCCTTTAATCCCAGCACTCGGAAGGAAGAGCCAGGCAGATCTCTGTGAGTTTGAGGCCAGCCTGGGCTACCAAGTGAGTTCCAGGAAAAGGCGCAAAGCTACACAGAGAAACCCTGTCTCGAAAAACCAAAATAAATAAATAAATAAATAAATAAATAAATAAATAAATAAATAAATTTGTATCAAATCTATACCAATGTAAAACATTTTAAACAAGTTGTTGTTCTTTAAAATAGGTTCAGCAATTTACCCTTTTATCCTATCATATCTATATCATATCCCCCTTTTCTTCGTTAGAAAGAGATTGTATTTATAATCAACCTGTTTTAAATAAAAATACTGTTTTTTTCTGTCCCACACCAGAGGGCTCTTCTGATTTGCGACACAAGAATCTCAATTTTTTT
>CABHPH010156292.1:0-22377 GCA_902168325.1 Peromyscus nudipes
GGTTTGTTTTTATTAGTAAGACCTTCTAAGATTCCTGCTACACCTAACTGCTGTGCCATCTCTCCAGCCCACTCCAATTGTTGTTCCTTTAGTCCTGCATATTTATGGAGCACAGTGTGATGACTCAGTATGTGAATCTAATGTAGTGATCCTATCACAGCCATTCAGTTTTTGCCTAAAAATCAGGTCTAAATTCTCATCAGCTGCCTTTATTAACTCTGGCTCCTCCTGTCTTTTCAGGTGGGGTTAGAGTGGTCTAGAAGGCCATTGGCTGCAAGGGCTGCACCAGGAAGGCCCTGGGCTGTCGCTGTGCATCCTCTGGCCTGGCAGCTGTCCATTTCCTGCTGGAGAAGCCTCAGCGGTCAGGACAGTGATGCAGAGAGGCAGAGGGCTGAGTTTCCGGACAGTTAAGAAGCTCTGCCACACTTTGGCTCTTCCGTCCTCCCCACATATAACTATAACTGCTGCTCTGACAGGATGACCCATTAGCTTTTATTACAGAGCTGGAATGTAGTGATTGGTCTTAGGGTTGGGGGTAGGGATGGCAATGAACTGTGTTTCAAGGTGATAAGAGCTGGTGTATTCTTTCGAAATACATTGGCTTTCTCCCTAAGGAAAAAAAAATTCAATGTAGTAATTCTTTTGTATAAATTAAATTGTGGTTGCTTTAACTATTTCCCCTCGATGCCCATAACTTTAGTCTTCATTTTTCTGGTTAGCTGGATATTTAAATGAAAGCTTGGTTAGAACTAGTTCATCATGTGTGAGGCGCCTGTGAGCTTCTGATCTGAACACGGCCATGCTGTGAAGCGATGGAGAGTTGAGTTTAACCCTTCTCACCATCACACTGCCAGATGCCCAAGAACCCTTCACTCAGACCGTTCTCTTCTGACAGGTCAAGGATCCTGGGTGGAATTAAAGATGAACGTGAGCCCCAGAGGGATACGACCAATGACAGGGCACTGATGTGCATACTCATGGCACGGCCCTTTGGCATAATGTTTTTAGTGAGACAGGAAGAAGGGGGGTGTACAGTGTGTTTAGAAAGTGATGTCCTAGAGGAGATGATTACAACAATTTGTTGAAGTAAAAATATTTTATCTCTGACCAAATGAACTGCACCCTCTATGGCTTGATAGGCACTTCCAATATGATCTCAGTCATATCTGGGTAACCATCATTAAGTTATTCAGTCCATGCATTTTCTGCATGAGCATGCTTCATTTTGAATTTTCCATTTTTTTTTTAAAGCAAAAGCAACACTGTCATGTCACATTTGAAACAGATGGGCTCCTGGCTCATCCGGACTTCCCCCAGAACCTCCAGGTGGGCTCCTTCCTCAGCGCCAGATGTAACTGGTGCTTGCTTTGTGATACGAGCTCCAATAAAAATCAGGGAGAATTTACATGAGGTGGGGATGCAAACGTTTGCATTTGTGAATGAACTAGAAGGCTAAACTAATTTTAGTTACCTTGAGTTCTTTATGGTTCACATGAAGCCATGGCAGTATTAGAAGTTATATCTCATACATTGTTTTGACATGCTCTGCAGCTAGAAACAGTTGATGCTCAGGGTGTAGCAGGCACTGGACTAGTTGCTAGTAAAACACTCAACTGGCTTGGAAATACTGAATTCTTACTTTTTGTCAACTATTCATGTGCTGTTTCCTTTTTTCTGTCTGTCTGTGTATTTGTTGTGTGTGCATGTGTACATGTGTGGAGGTCAGAGATTGATGTTGGGGTCCTCTATTGTTCTCCATTTTTGAGACAGGATATTTCACTGAACCTGGAGCTCACTGGTTTGGTTAGACTGGCTGGCCTGTGAGCTCCCATGATCCTTCTGTCTCTGCCTCTGCAGTGCCGGGATTATGGGTGCAGGCCAGCATGCCTGGCTTTTCCTGTGGACACTGGAGCTATGAACAAAGATCCTCAGTCTAGATGGTGACGACTTCATCTAATGAGTCACCAACCACCCTCTATTCTCCCATTTTCACATAGAGCTGAAGACAGGATGAAAAAAGAAATCATTTTCTAAAGGATTAAAAAAGATTCCCAACACATGCAGGTGTAGGTGGGTTTCTGTTGATGGGAAAGGACTCCAAACATGTTATGTGCACATAGTTGCACATACTTGCGACATCCACTGGAAGGAATGCTAACTTCTCTCCTACTTTGAGTCTCCTCTAGCCTAGTTCTGTGCTGGATTCTGTTTGAATTGACATGGAAGCCACATTTCCAAGGTTTCCCAGGTTGCATCACAGCCCAGGAATTATTATTTTTAATTGCATTAGGGAAGGCTCTCCGAGTTTGGACCCTGACCACAACTCAGCCCTCGGAAGCTGGCAAGCACACCAAGACCTTTAAACAGGAAGTGGAGCCTGGCCAGAACAGGCACAAAGGCAGCTCCTTGTCTAATCATATTGTAAGCCCATGAGAACAGGAGGTCAGACCTGTTTCGTTGATTGTCCTGTCACCTGTACTAGGGACAGTCCTTGGCATGTGTTAAGTCCTCCCTATCATGTGTTAAATTAAACGATAGGTTTCTATTTATCCGTCCTCCCTGAAGAGGTCTCCCAACACCAGCTGCCATAGACTTTATAATGATCCCCCCCGCAATGAAGGGATTAAGGTACTGATCCGCAAGCGGCCGATGCTCCAAACCATTTAATTAGGTAATAGAAAACAGGCACGGGTGACTAACTGTTGTAGGGCTCCGTTTGTATGAGGTGTACTGAAAAGACAAAACTGTATTTTAAAAGCTCATATTGGGCTAAATATTGGAGGTGGGCATGGGGCTTTATGTCAAATAGAAGTGAAGGAATTTTTTAGTGGTAATAGTTGTATTCCAAAACTCAATTATGGCAGTGATAGCACAGATTTACTAATGCCCTTGAACTGTATACTTCAAGTGGGTGATTAATAAGACATCAATAAAACTGCTAAGCATTTTTTTTTTAAAGAAAGCGTGTTCTAACAATCTTGGTTTTGCCTAGCTGGAACATTTATTATTCTTTTTTTTTGAATTGTAATTATACTCTATCATTTTATATGGTGATTTCCAAACATCCTGTTTTCTTTGTATTTCTTTTCCCCTACTTTCTTTTCTTCCCTTGGATTATCATTTTTCTAATTACATTTTTCTCCTCCTATGAACTGGGAAGTGATATATTCTGCTGATGTTCTCAGTCACCCAACACATTTCCACATCGATGCTTGAAAGTCAACATCCGGAGCTAAAAGCCCCATTCTTTTCTTGAAAACACCAGGAATTCAGAACATGTTTATCATGGTTATTAATGTGGCATTTCTATGTTTTATAGTTAACATTCCCATTACTCACACATTTACATCTTTTCCCTTTTCATTTTTATTGTATCTCTGTCCAATTTATTGTATCTGTCCAATTTTCTCAAAATAATTTTTTGAGCTAACAGATTATTATTATTATCTGTTGTAAAGAGTGCGACTGGGGGTCCTAAGTCAAACTGTCCTACCCCATCCCAGACTGTGTTTTATGTCTTCATTAGAGGGCCTGAAGCAGAAGAATCTTGGCTACATACTCAGGACTATGTGTGGAAAGAAAAGGAAGCAATATTAAACCTGCCGATCTCTCAAACCAGCCATTGCAGACAGGAGGGTTGGGCCGTACCCATCCTCTCTGGATAGACAATGACCCAGGCCAGAGCTTGCTTCACCTGCAGCCAGCAGCATGTGTGGAGTTCCCAGAGTTAATAAATAATTACTCAGAAAAGATTATAAGCAGATCACAGGGTCTTAGACTTTACCCTTGGGAAAACACAGAAGATTGTGTGTTGTTTGTTTCTTGAATATTATCTTGAAGGTAGCAGGAATGGCCCTATGAAGACTCCTTCCAAATACACTTGTCTGTTTATGGACTCTCTACTTTGCTCTGTTCATTGCTGGGTGGATGGGGCAATAAAGCAAACAATCGAATCTCCTCTAGTGCAAAGTTGTTTAGATACTGGTAAGCCTGGGCGAAGCTGTGTGATGGAAAGAGAACATGTGGGAGAATTTTGAGGCCTCCTCTTGGACAGAGGGTCCTTTCAGAAGTGTGGTGAACGTGGAACAGTCTTCTAGGTTTTCTAGGTTTCCTACTACCTTTATAAGGCTCTCCACTGTGTCCCTAGACAGCACCTCCGTGGCATTGGCTCGGAACTTCTTCTGCAAGTCCTCCTGGCTCAGTGGTTTCCTCCAGTGACCGTAGAAGGTATCAGAGCGCTCAGTGAAGGTGGTGCCATCCTTAAGAGTGACGCTTATCTCACAGTACAGCGTGTTAAAGCTTGGCAGGTTGTCAGGAGGGTGTTCCAGCTCCACTTTCTTGAGCAGCTCTCTCGCCTGTGGCCTATTGATCTGCTGGCTGTGGAAGGACGGGACAGTGACACTGCCATCGAGCAGCATGGCGCAGGCCACGTACTGGAAGGAATGGCGAGCTTCATGCTCGGAGTCTGGGAAGGGCCTGTTTACATACTGGACATCGGGGATCCTGAGCACAATTCTGTCGATGTGGTCAGTAGGAAGCGGGGCTCTTTCTGAAACCACGAGGTGCTTTCTCACAGCTGCGGCTGCATCTGCCACCCAGTGGGTAGCCAGATGCGCTGGGGAGCTCTTGAAGGCCACATCTTGCTGATCCAGCAGCCAGATGTGGGAATCCAGGCTTGGAAGACCTTTGGGGGAGTAGTTGGCATAGAAGGCACCGAACCCTGACCCCAGGTCCAAGATCTGCTTGTTTCCTTGGAGACCCAGCATTGCCAGGAACGCGGCTTCCATCCCATGCTTGGCTGCATTGCCGATGTGAAGGGGCTTGGTCTGAGTGGCAGCATTTGCTATGGGTGCCCCAGCATGAGAAACAGCAATAGCCAGAGCCTCTCGGCACTTTGTCAAGCTGAGCCCTAAAAACTTGGATGCAGCAGCGGCACTTCCCAAAGTCCCCACCACAGAGGGAGGATGGAACCTGAAAGGCAAAAGCAGGAAGTTCAACTGATGGAGGGATGGATAAGGAAAATGTGGTACATATAGACAATGGAAACAAAATCATGAAATTTGCAGGTAAATGGATGGAAGTGGAGAAAATTATATTGAGTGAGGTCACGCAGGCCCAGAAAGACAAATGCTGCATATTATTTCTTATATGTGGATCTCTTGGTTAATGTGTTTAACCTGGGGTGCATGTAGAAGCTAGAATCCTAGAAACAGGCCACTGGTATGAATACCTTAAGGGAGAGGGGATAGTAAAATACAGATAAAATGAAAGCAGAGAGGGAAATACAGGGGTTAGAAAATTTCAAACATGGAGGCCATGCGGAGTAGGGAAATGAGATGTTAGTAGAAGAGCTAATCAAAAAGAAGGGGACATGAAAAAGCTATATGGAAGCCTGCAGTCCTCCAGCCCAAGGAAAACAGTCAGTTAGAGAGGACAGTAGAAATCAAGGGACATGAAAAGAGTTGGGGAATATCAGGTTAAAAGTTGACATGGGGCTCAGTGCATGAATTGGCTGTTTGAAACCTGGGGCTTAGTAGAGACCCTGGGCTCAGCTGGGGAGGAGGGGACTAGACCCGCCTGGGCTGAGTCCACCAGGTTGATCTCAACCCTCGGAGGAGTCTTTGCCCTGGAGGAGATGGAAATGGGGAGGGGAGGAGGGCGGGACGGGAGGAGGGAGAACAGCGAAATCTATGGCTGATATGTAAAGTTGAATTATATTGTAAAATAAAATAAAATAAATTAATAAAAAATTAAATAAGTTAATACATCTAACCTTATTAGTATAATGCCTGCACAGTAAATCCTCAATAAATGTTAACTGCTATTATCACTCTTAAAAAAAAAAAAGTTGACATGGGGATACAAGGGATTGAGTGGAAAAAGTAGGGGCTGCTTTAGCCAAAACTAAGGATACATGAGGAAACCTTATTAGAACCCGCTACTTTGTAAGCTAATTAAAATAAACAATATTTTATAAATAAAGGGAGGTTCGACAGAAGTACTCTGCATGGACAGGCAATGCTCCTCCCAGAAGACATGGGTTAATAAATGAAAATCTCAGTGTCAGGCAAGGGTGACCTCCCTATGAACTGCTGGTCCACAAAAGGACCCAAAACAATGCAAGCTAATGCTGTTGCTCTTGGTTACCAATCATCACCATAGTGTACGACCGTATAGCTGAAGACATCACTCACTTTGGATGCAGGACACAGAGAAATCAACCTCAAACTGACCAGGAAACTCTTTTTCTCTCTTTCTGGCAGGTAGCTAGTAGAAGGTGCTACTTAGGCTGCTGAGGGGAAAAGACATCCAGACCCAGCACTGGACATCGCATGCCACAATACTAAGTGATCTGCTGGCAAGATGTACCTACTGGTGCAATGGTGGCAGGGAAATCATGGGAGTAGCCGACTGCTTTCTGATTGGGTTTGAGGTCTGCTACACAGGATAGATTTTATACCCGGTACAGTAAACCTGGCCAAAGCCCATGACTGGGGAGATCATGGTCCTGGGGAAGGGCAGTGTGTTGGAATCTACTGTTGTTTTGCCAAATGGTCCATACTGTTAAACTGCATTCTAAATAGTTCTAATATAGCAGTACCTATAAATTTGTGCTGCTATCAGAGAAGCTTTTTTTTTTTTTTTCAGTAGGCAGTGGTTAATGCAGAGACTCACAGCTGGTCAAAGTGCTGATCATAAATAGCTCTGAGTACTCAGCAGTTGATGGGTTACCCATCTATACCAACTTCCCACTGTCCAAGGCCCAGGAACTTCAAAGAAGAGGGGGAAGAAATAATATAAGAGCTGGCAGATGGGAAGAGAGCTGTAGAATATTGACTTTTAGACATGACATGTCTACACACCAACTCACAGCAGCTGTGGTTACTCTCACAAGACCTGCACAAGATCAAGCCAGTCAAAGTTCCACATCAATAGGGGAGGGGGCAACAGGCCCCACCCCTATGGGAGGAAATACTGCAGTTGATGACTGCTGAGGTGGGGGAGAGTCACTCTCCTTCGAGGATGTGGCCCTAGTGTGTGGTCACCCACCCACATGTATATGGGTAGCACTAATTGGACTCAGGGTTACTAATAAAAAAAATGAAAAAGATGTTCAGCTGGGAAAAAGATAAAGTGGTAGACATAAGGGATAATTAGACAGAGGATATGATCAATGTGCAGTGAATAAACTATGAAACTTTCAGAGAACAAAAATGCAATTTACAAAAAATTATAGAGGCTGGAGAGATGGTCCAGCACTTAAGAGCACGTACTGCTCTTGCAGAGGACTCAACTTGGGTTCCAAGCCTTACAACTCGTGGCTCACAACTGCCTGTAACTCCAGCTTGAGGGAATCCTGTGATACCCAGAATACTCCTGGATACAAGTGACAGGAATCACCTCAGAGTGACAGACCTCCAAATGATCTCATGGTCTTAGTAACTAGATTGACTTGACAAGCCCAAAGGATGTTTTCACAACCGTTTCCAAATCACATCTTTTTTATGGCCATAGGGCTTGTTCCATGGCTGAAAAACGGTCTATCTTGCAGCAGTAATAACAGTAGCAGAGCCAGCTTCTAAGCCAGACAGCTCTGCACAGACAGCCACTGACAGACAGAGGGCAGTGTGGCTCTCCCTGATGGCACAGTCTCTCACTGTACCTCTTTGGTATGTCCTTGGCTTCCGTGGAGAAGTGCATTAATCGTCCTTGTACTTCAATACCAACATTGAATGCCAGCAGCAGGTCAAGGCCAGAAAACTTTGGTGTCTGAGGCAAGGCTTCCGATAAAGCTGTGAGGACTGGTAGGACAGCCCCAGAAGGGTGGGTGGCAGGGTGCCATGTGTCATCAAAATCCATGGAGTGAACCTGTATGAATAGACACAAACAAACCCCCTCAAAAATGCCCTTAAATGCACTGGTTTTTGGACTGGCTAAGCATTTAACTAGCAATGACCTTGAGAGGTTTAGGAACCCCATTACCTGACATTCCACCCTAAAAATGGACTGATTCTTTTTTTAAAAAATTAATTAAATATTTTTTTAATTAAAAAATCATACCATATATTTTGATCATGGTTTCTCCTCTCCCAACTCCTCCCTGGTCCTCCCTACCTCCTCACCCACCCAACTCCATGCCTTTTCTTTCTCTCTCTCTTTAGCAAATAAACAGGCAGACAAACAAACACAAAAAAACTATCAAACTAGAATTTAAAAAAGAAAAGTAAAACAAGAAATACAAATTGACATCGTTTGCAAAGGAAAAACTAGTTTTTTCCCATGGCGTCTCTCCAGGTACATTAGCCACACTGAAGGTAGGCCCCACGCCCAGCAACAACTGGCTGTGACTCTTAACCTCATGGTGGGGTGATGGTGGTCCCTGCTCCTTTGTCAGAGGAAGGCAGGGCCTCGGAGAGGAGCCAGTGGTTTCCTGGAGGATGCTGAGTTCTGCCCTGGAGACCACAGCTCCTGGGGAGATCCACATTCTCACTCACAAGGCTTCCCTGCCCTTCTCCCTTTAAACAAGTCACACCAAAAATTTAATGTCATTTATTACAGATTGGGCCACATATTTTTGTGTCTCTGTCATGATGTAATTTAAAAGTTTTGTCAAAGTTGCAAGAACAGCAAAGAGCTCACAAACCTCCATTAGCTAGCTATTAAGCTGTGTTTTCAGACGGTCGGTTTATGCCCTGAGGTTTTCTTCCCTTTTCATCTCAACCATCTAATTTTTTCCATATCTGAAACAGTTAGTAATAACCAGAAGTTCATTTAAAATATATTTTGTGTCTCTCTGATGTGGCTGGTGGGTTTTGTTCAGTTAGTCTGAGCTGCTGTCCTCACAGACCAGTTAACATAGCTCTCGAAGCCCAGCATGTGTATATCTATATTATATCTCGTAGACTTTCACTGACACACAGGAAATAACTTGAAAATTATCTGTCAGATGAGAAGTTCTAATTTTTCATTGAGAAAATAGAGATACTGTGTGGTCATTGTTTCTTTCTGAATAAATACCCAAATAATTAAATGAAGAGAGCATTACTGTACAGATACTGGGGCCCGCAACAGAAGCGATCAAGAAGGCATTATATCTGGATCTTGGAGTGCATATACATCATGCATTTTTGCTATATCCATTCAAGGTTCAGGATTAGAATATCTTACAGGTGCTTTTAGTCTAGAGCCTTCTACTTCTACTTTATAACTTGTTGGAAAAGTTCCATTTTATTGTAGAAACATGAACATGAGGAGTAAGGGCAGGCATGTCAGACCTCTGAACCCCAGTGATCTCATTTGTGAATAATTTTCCTGTCTTGAATTTATGATTTAATGATTTAATTGTAGAAAAGGCTGGTAAACTTTCTTACAGCAACGCCGTTAACAAAAGCAGCATATGTGGGTGGGAGCCTGAAGTCGGGTCGACCCCAAACAGTGCTGGAGGTGTTGGAGCTGTAGATCTGGAACAGAGGAAAGCCAGTTAACACAATACACTGAGATGACATTTCAAGAGTTCTCCTTCATCCTCAAGGCATCCTGACACCAGGCCTCTTGGAACCCCTGACAGAGCAGCCTAGCTGGCAGGAAGTCTCTCTTCCTTGCCGAGGAATACACATTGGTCTTGTAAGGGAGAGGGATGGATCTGCTTATCCCCAAGTCATAATCTAGAAACTCCGTTCAAGTGAGCCTGAATCCACTCTTATTTGATGTTGGGGTAAATACTGGGGGTGGGAGATGGGATGGGGTACACTAGCTGGCTACAGCAAGTAAGTCCCACTGAGAGTGACTGCTGTGCCTCCCATGGCAATGCTTACTTTGTGCTCAGAGCACTTGAACAGACTTTTCTCCAGAGAAAATATTTACATGAAGCAGCTGTCCATGGTTAAGTATTTTCACTTCTAAGATTTTGGGGTTGAAATGTACTTTTAGTCATACAAGTGAACAGCTGTGAGGTATTACCAGTGAATGGTTTTTAGGCCTGAATTAGTAATAGATAGGAATGGGCTTTAAAAATCATATGAAACAGAGGGACTCATAACAATGTACGGAACAATGCTATCCATATCAAATGCAACCAGACTAAGTGGAACACAGGCACAGACTTCTGGAGTGTGCTCATGCACACGCTTGTTTTTAATCTTGAAAGCAAACTTTGGACTTCTTACTTTACTATATTGGGTGACTTTGTGAAACACTTCTGTGCCTGTTCCCAGGAAACCAACGCCCAGAGCATCCAGGATCATCCTCTTGCTCCTCTGAATGACTCCATCTGTCAGATGGTCCACTTTCAAGCCGTGAATCATGCTGGCGAAGCTCTCTGTGACAGACTACAGAGAGAAGAAGGTTAGAACAGTGCATCGCTCTGAATCCACTCACTTCTTGTGCTAAGAGACCTTGAGGTAAAGAGTTTTGCTCTGTGAGAAGACACTTGGTTGATGTGATTGAATTTGTGTTCTAGGCACCCACTTCATTAGGCGCAAGGGTGTGGAAATATGCAATCGTTAAGTTCTTTGCCCAGTCACACTGATAAAGACAACCGAGCATCATGAGGACGGTGAAGGGAAGCCTGGCAGAACCAGAAGGAGGAGGTGGGAAGGGGGCTGGAAGGATATTGTGCTATGTGATCAGTGTATGTAGAAGGAGTTCTGCCTCTGCTCATGAACCAGATACAACCCTCCAGAGCAGGATGATTTCTGTTTCTTAAGTGGTAGTAGAGGACTTTGCAGTTCCTTTAACTGTCAAGCCCTTCAATGTACCGGTAATCCTTTTCTTTCTCGTGCCTTCACAGGAGAACAAATTTTAAAATATCCAACTAGAAGGGTGTGTCACCACATGCCTAGCACTGAGTTCTTGTAATAAACTCTTCAGTAGTTTCCCTTTCCTCATCTCATGATCACATTATTGCTTCACTTCCTTTTCTTTGTTTACAAATGGTAGTTGGAGGACTTACCAGATTAAAGAATTGGAAGTGTCTCTCACATGGAACTCACTGTCAAAGTAGAGTCACAGAATAGAGCCAGTGCCTATGTGGAAATCTTCTACCTTTGCTACCCACTAGTCTTTTTCTTTTTTCTGAGGCAGGGTCTTTCTATGTGGCCCTGGCTAGCCTTGACTCACTGTCTAGCTCAGGTTGACCTTGAACTTGGGACAATCCTCCTGCTTCAGCCCTAACCCCATTCTTTTTTTTTTAATTTAAGAAAATATTTTTATTCATTTTATATACCAACCACAGATCCCCCTCTCATCCTTCCTCCCACTCTCCCCTAGCCTTCCCCAACTCCATCCCCTCCTCCAAAAGGATAAGGGCTCCAATGGGGAGCCAGCAAAGCCTGGTGCATTCAGTTGAGAGAGGACCAAGCCCCTCCCCACTGCAACAAGGGTGGGCAAGGCATCTGACCATAGGTAGTGGGCTCCAGAAAGCCAGCTCATGCACCAGGGATAGATCCTGATCACACTGCCAGGGGCCCTCAAACAGATCCAGCTACACAACTGTCTCCCTTAGGCAGAGGGCTTAGTCTGGTATCATGCAGGCTCCACAACTGTTGGTCTAAATTTCGTGAGTTCCCACGAGCTTGCCTAACCCATTCTTAGAGTCTTCAGATTTATCGGTCAGATAAAGACTGTCATTTTAAAAAGAATGGAGTATTTGTTGCATCTTGAAAACTTTGATAGAAAATGAAGGGAACTTGGAATAGGAGAAAGCAGGAGAGGAGATGGCCGGGAGAACAAAAAGATACTGCGATGGATGTTTCTGGTTAGGGCACAGGAAAACTGTAATACTGCTTTCCAGGCTGGCAAATATTTTGATAAACATTTTACATGCAGAAAAGAGAGGGAAATAGGGAGAAGAACTGACTTAATAATCTTCTGACTTGCTGGGCGGTGGTGGTGCATGCCTTTAATCCCAGCACTTGGGAGGCAGAGGCAGGCGGATCTCTATGAGTTTGAGGCCAGACTGGTCTACAGAGCGAG
This sequence comes from Peromyscus nudipes, assembly GCA_902168325.1. Lineage (NCBI taxonomy): Eukaryota > Metazoa > Chordata > Mammalia > Rodentia > Cricetidae > Peromyscus > Peromyscus nudipes. The sequence goes on from CABHPH010156292.1 coordinate 11,974, forward strand.
ATCCAGGAAAGGCACAAAGCTACACAGAGAAACCCTGTCTCTAAAAAAACAAACAAACAAAAAAATCTTCTGACTTAATTTCCAAGTACCAGTTGAACATTGGATGGCTGAATAGCAGGTGAGGGGCACCAGCATAGAACCCAAGGTGTGGGGGTAGCATGAGAAGGCCATGCGCATGTAACTTATGACTCTGAAGCCAGTGGGCTCCCCTGATGGTGCTGAATATGATCAGTGAGCTAAAGAACGAATCACCTTCCCTGACCTTGAAGGGAGAGATTGCAAGGGGAATAATCACTGCTGCTCAGCTCTCTGAGTCATACTTCATCTATATGTCAAATGTCTTGCTGGTGTACTTGACTTTATAGTGGCATTTGCATATCTTTTTAGTGAAACACTGTGACTAATGTATAGATTAAAGCAGAGAATGGAGTCACTTAATAGCAAATGTCAGGAGCCCTTGTGAACTCATGATGCATACCTCTCTAAACTGCCAAACCAGTAAGTGAGGCTTTCTGACTCAAAAAGCTTACCAGGAGACGACAGGGACCGTGACAGCAAACAGGTAATTAGAGATGCAATCTGTTTGTATCACACAGAGGGCACATATAAAAGCAAGAGGTGGAGATTCAGAGAACTTGCAATGACAGACTTTCTTGCTAGGAGGAAGCGATGGGATCATGTCTCTCATTTGTCAAACACTGATGAGAACTAACATGCAGCTTATTAGGCAGCCCAGAGGCTCTGAGAAAAGTTAAAATGTCATTTCTGCAGCAGAGCAGATAGCTACTAAAAGACTAACCAATCGAGAAAGGAAGAATCAAACCAGAAAAGCAATTTAGGCAAGCTACAGCCAGGGTTACAATACCTTGAGCATCATGCTGTGCTGGAGGGGGAGCTCTGGCTCAGGAGTGACCCACAGGAGCAGCTGCTGGCTGTGTGCCTTTACCAGCTCTGAACCTTTATACTCAACCCGTCCCTCCACTTTCTCCCCTTTCACTTTTGTTTTAACCATGGAATTGCCATCATTTCAACACTTCCCACATGACCTCACTCAGACTTCTTTTGTAATGATGTCCTGAGCTCACTTGTAGGTGCAGAGTAGATGAGTGGAGGCTGTATAGTAGCCAGGATATTATGATTCCTCATATATATATGTATGTATTTATGGTTTAAAAGGGGTGGACTGTCCATACCTGCTAGAGACCATATATCAGAAGAGTCCCTTCTAGTAGCCTGCTCATTGACAGTCCACTGTCACCACCCAGCGGTCAGTGAACCAGCTTCTGGGAATGACGCAAAAACCCAAAACCCTGGCTGTGTCTTACTGGACTTAGAACCTGTTTAACAGAAGGGAAGTCATGCCTGTTACTGAGAATGGAGTCACTAACCAGTGGCTAACGAGGTTATAGACCCAGAAGAGACCCTACCACTGTCATTTTTCTCAATGGATATAACTTCTGGATACATCCTCAACACTTATCCTTATACCCACAGATGGTGCAGCTCTTACCCCTCATCAAAGATGCCTTTTTTTTTTCTTTTGCAGCACACGGAAACTATTACAGATATCCACAGCTAGTCAACATGCAAAGAATAAACGAGCGTGGGGTGATCAACCTTAATTGGTGTACCTACAATGAAACCCACACACCTAAGGCTCAGGGGCCATTGTGAAAGAGGTGTAAACAGTGGAAGATCAGAGGACCAGGATGCATGCTGCTGGACAGTGTTTTCTAGACAAGACTGGGAAGTGGCACCCATGAAATATCAACAATATGTTTGCCCAAACAATTCCTGCATATCAATAACACCAGTTGACATGCTATCACGCATGGGGAAACTTCATAAGACTCTCCCCAAATGAAGAGTTATAGGCAATCAATGGCTTCTAAGAGGAGTAGCACTGGTTTTCTCCAGGGATGAGCTTCCTATGTTATCTAATCAGAAGCAGTCAACCCTAAATACATGAACACAGAAGCAACACTAAATGGACTTGTTAGAATTTATATAAATATAAATATGTATAAACATATATATTTATATAAAAATATATTTATATATACAAATATAAATATAAATATATATCACGTGCATGTGTGTCTTAGTTAGGGTTTTATTGCTGTGTAGAGACATCATGACCATAGCAACTCTTACAAAGGAAAACATTTAATTGGGAAGGCTTACAGTTCAGAGGTTCAGTCCATTATCATCATGGTGGGAAGCATGGCGGCATCTAGGCAGTTAGGTGGTGGAGAGGTAGCTTAGAGTTCTGTATCTGGCTATGCAAGCAGCAGGAAGTGACTGTTACACACTGGCCAGGCTTGACTTTCTGAGACCTCAAAGCCAACCCTGTAGTGACACACTTTCTCCAAAAGAGCCACACCTACTCCAACAAGACCACACCTCTTTATAGTGCCATTTTCATTTAAACCACCATGGTGTGTATCAATAATAACTAAAGAAGAGGTGAGGAATTTGTGAGGAATTATGGCCAGAGTTGGAAGGGGCGAGGGAGGAGGGGTGGGCTAATGCAAATACAGAAATTCTCAAAAAAAAAAATTAACTCCCCCCCCATACACCAAATAAGCAAACCAACCAACCCCAACTGCCCCAAAGCCTTACAGGAAGAACAATGGCAGGAAATGGAACATGAGACCTGACCGGGAAGTTTTGGTGGGCTCAGTGTTCTTCTCCTAACCCTTAGGTTTGACAGCTCTTTCACGATTTGCCCCCTTTTGCATCTTTTTTTTTGGTCAATCAGGGACCACCTGGTTCAGTGTAATAGAGGAGAGCTCTGACAAATCAGCCTTCACAGATTGTTCCTTGGAGGAGAGAAAGGAGGAAGACTCTGGAGCTAGGTGCTCAACCAGGCTGGATTCTGGCTCTCTGCAGTCTTCTGGTTCTGACCCGTGTCCTGACCCACAGATGCTCCTCCTCTTTGCAGAAGGAGAAGAAGCTTGAAGTTGGAATCTTGCTCCCAGCTGGTTTCCCACCTGGACAGAAACTTGGCTCCCAGACATTCTCCAGAGAAGAAGGCTGTCTTTAAGGATTGCTGAGGAGGAGGCAGAATGGCCACACTAGAGACTTCTGCCCCAGGCAGGGAACTTGCTCAGACCAGCCTCCAGGACTCTAACTGCAGCTGCAGGTTGGGAGACTCATTGCCTCCTCAGCCTCCAAGGCTCACGCTTTTGGCAGCAGAAGGGAATTCATTCCTGCAGGTATTTGCAGCCTCCAAGACACACAGCTTCACACCTGTGGAAATTTGCAGCTCCAGCCTTCGAGAACTGCCCGAGACAGATACACTACTCCTGCTACCCCTGTCAGTGAGCCCTGCGCAGAATTGCTCTGCCAGGGATTGATGTTGGCTAGCACCCCCAAGTCCTCCAAGAGCTTTCCGACTGTAGTACTTGCCAACGGTCTTTTGGCTGTCACCCCGAAGACTGTTGGGAGCACAGGGCTGTAACATTTGTAACTTCTGGGCTAGGCACCTGAAGCTTGTTGAGAGCATAGAGCTGTAGCACTCACATCAAATCTTGTTTAGCATCCTGCTGCCACCAGGGATCTCAGAGCATCTACTCTTCTACTTGAGTTTTTATTTTCCTCTTTGAATTTTTCATTCCAGCACAGCAAATAAAGCTCCATAGTTTCCCGTTTGCTGTCTATTTACTTCATTCTTGGAGGATGTGCAAGTCCAGAACCCGAGGCTGGAGAAGTAACCATCTCAACTGGTGTATTGCCTGGGAATGCAACACAAAAGAAATGCGGGAACCTATGGGAAGTCAACAGGAATCATTGCAATCCACAGAACACTTTTGGAATGCTGAGAGGAGTGGGCTTTGCTATGCTTCTGTTGTTTGGAGCACCTATATTTCACTATGGTTCTTTAGAACAAAAAACCAGGACTCTCTAACTTTGGACTCTGTAAGCCACTCCAAAGTGACGGTCAGTCTCCAGGGTCAGAGGTCAGGCTTGCTGAAGTGAGCTCCATCATCCCCCTGCTAGGAGTGTTGGTCTTGTTTCTCCTTAGTTTCCTTTCATGGAGATCTGCTGCCCATCATGAAGGGCTGAGATGAGGTTCTGAAGAAACTGAAGGTTTCTGGCAGGAGTGGCAGCAGGTGTTACTAGAAGGTGTCCTGATCAAACCTGGCCTGACTACCTGCTAAGGCTCTGCCCTACATTTTGTTTTCTTCTTTCTTTCAAATGACACTTGACCAAGGACTTTGTCATGTGGACCTCTTTATTTCTGGCTGTCACACCATAAGCAGTGATCATGCCAAGAGCCCTATAAGTTGCCAAGTTGTGATCAACACCCAACAGGTGTGCTATGGTCACCTGATGCAGAAGGTGCTGGAACATTCAGAGGGTATAAGGTGCACATCTGCAGGGGCTTCCTATTGGAAGCTGGAGGGTCTGCTGGAAGACAGAAGTCCATTGTCAGCTTGGGACAGAATTTTACAGCAGGATTGATGTAGCACAGAGTGGTGATGTAAAACCATCCTGTTTTCTTGAGGGACATAGGAAGCATTCTCTTCAGGGGTGTTAGGGTTTGCCTCACAGTGTTATTCTATGCAACTTGAAGCCATGGGGACAATGAAGGACAGGAGTTGGATGGATACATGGTCTTAAGTGCCTTCTTTAGGGACCAGAATCATTGGTTGTCCTACTGCGGGGATGCGTTGGTCTGGAACCCTAACAATAATTGGCAAACTAAAAACTCCCAAGGGGTTGGAACATTTTTCATTGCTCTTCTTCAGTTTTGTTTTTTAAATATCTAAAGTAGTTTTTAAAATTATTTTTTATAATTAACTTTGGTGGAATTTGTTGACTTGAATTTTGTGACTCTCAGGGTACTTTGTGATATTTTCTCTGGAAACGTATTTCAGATGCGTGTTATAGGTTCTCCCCGGGGCACTATTGTACAGTAGTGAACAGATGGTGGAGCCTGTGTGTGCACTGGAGTTGGATATTAGTGGTGTTTCCCCAGGGTGCCATCAATTGGTCAATAACTTTTTCAGTGATTCTAGAAAGGATTCTATATGAAGGCATTTTCTCCTGGATAGAACAATGAGGAATACATTCCTCTGGGGTCTTCACTGTCAACTCCTCCAGGAAATTAGTATTTTTTATCTCAACATTCCCTTCTGACTCAAAGATAGGGTCCCCTCACACACAACAGACTGCCCCGTGACAAAACCCAGTCTTTTAACTCTGTGTGAAACCGAACCCTAAGAAAGCCAGAATTTGTTCGGGTTCAGGTTTTGTTGAAATGTGGCACAAAAATTAAAACTAAAAGATGGATGAGACTGTCTTTTTGGGTATTTCCCAAAGTTTGGAGGCCTAAGAGGACAGAGGGCCTAAAATGGCAGTCAGTACTTGGTCCTCGCCCTTCAAAATCAATTAGGAATCAGGGACCAATGAGATCCTTCCGAAAGACCTCCACTCTGATAAATCATTTGTGCTTTTGATCAGAGAGGCCATGAGGAACCCTAAGACTAGACTCTAACCAGGGTACATCCTGCACAGAGGAAAGTCAATGGAGGAGAATGTTCCCTGTGCTTCCAAAGGAAGTCACATAGAAGACCCTGACCCGTCCCAGCAGATGGTGTGCTTGGGAAAGGAACAAGGGCTCCCAGGTCTCTGAAAATAACTCTTATTAGATTTTTTCATTGGTTTTAGTAACAAAAAAAGTTAATTCTTGACTCCTCTATTGTCTTAAACACTCAGCAATAAAGTATAGCTAAAGAACGAAATGATTGCAAAGGGATTTGGGCCTCTGATTTGTATGAACATTTTTACCGAGGAGGGCCCTTCAAACTCTGAAACCACGAACTGTGTGCTAATAAGACCTTGTTATGAAAATCTTAACTGAGTGGTTTCTTACAGACAACACCAGACAAAGCAGAACTTTGAGGAGAAATCCTTATATCAGATGACTGAGGGGGCGCTAATCAAAAACTTCTTTTTCTCTTGATTCAGAGGAGGGACAACTGCTCTTAAAGATGTTAAGGGGAGGCACGGAACAAGTTGGAGCCCTAGTCTTGGGCTCCAACTCTTCTAGGGCTGTCCATGTGTCCACTGGTGCTTTAGGTGTCTAACTTGGGCCAGGAGGGCCTGTCCAGCAGCCTGCAGGGTACAGAAAGAACTAGGTGACCAAAAGATTGACAGCTTACGTATGAGAAGTAGCTGTGGTCACTCTTGTTTTGATCCTAGAAATCACAAAATTGACTTTTATGACAAGGAGAGTGATGACTTTATTCACTGTTCATAATTCAGAAAGGCTTCCATCTGGAGATGTTGGGTATTTTCGTTTCATCTGTCCCCTAAAATGGACATAGCTCTTAATAACCCACTTTTATTAAAGAATCTTAAATTAGAAATTTATTTACATCTTTTTCCTCACTCCCTCTCAGATTAATGGCTTCTTTTTCTTCAATTATTATTGTTACATACACATATACACACATAAATACATCAACACAACCTGCTGAGTCTGTTTATTGTTGCTTGTATGTATTTTTTTAGGGCCAACCACTTGGTATTTCGTCTTGGGTAAACATCTAGAAGGCTCATCTCTGGGGAAGACTAATTTGCCCTCTCTCAGCAGTCATCAGCAACCCACATTTGACTACTCCCTTACAGCAGATATCAGGACCAAGCAGGATATCACTTTTCTTATGGCATTGGGATTGAGAACTGGTGTGGGAGGACTTGTCACCCCCTTCCCAATATCAGAACTTGTCTGGAGTCTCTCTGGTAGCCTGGGCCAGATTGTAAGCACATGGTTGCACTACAAGGCCAGGCAGATTCTTTGGCAGTTGAAACCTTCTGAAATGGAAGGAGTCTAGACCTTCTCATTGCTGAGGAGGGGACTATGCTTCTTCATAGAAGAGTGTGGTGTTTTTGCATAAAAGAAGAAAGATTAATACTGGTGTCATTTACCCAACAATGGGTTTGATTTATGAAGAGTTTTGGTCTCTGCTGTTCTCTTCTAGTTGTAATCTGAAATAGTTTAAGAGTTATTCTAAACAAAGACCATCCTCTTTATTGAACTGCATAACAGCAAGTATGGTAACATAAAGGAATGAGGAACTTTTGTCTTAACCAATCTTTTACAGGAATCTCATAGGGGAGAAAATTGTTTCTCTGGCCCAGCTGATTGAGAAAAGCACACAATCAGATATCAGTCTGTCTGTTGCTTCCAACATATTGTGTATGTGGCAGGGGGTTGGGGGCGCAGTTTCAATGCTTTGTTGTGTTCAAGGAATGGTCTTAGAACTGGTCACCACATCTCACACACACACATATTGTTCTGAGTCAGAGGCATTAAAGACTTACAAAAGAGAAATGGGGAACAAGGCACAATGGAGGGTGTGCATTCAGCTGAACTGGAAGGAATGAATTACACTGGAAATACAAAGAACAGTCAGACCGATCACAATGCTCTCTTACAGGTCAGTTAGTTCTGATGGGCTGAATTTACACTATGTTAGAAGGATGAGTACATAGTCTCAAGACACACTTGACTAAGGTTGGGTGAATGTTTGATTTGTAAAGACGAGCTTCATATAGTATTTCTCAGAAAAACCATTCCCACAGAAGAGAATTGTCTATGTAAATCAATCAGGAATAGTCAAGGATATAGTATGAAAATTGACAGAGTGTGCTTCCTAGATCTACCAACAACTAGCAGAGTTGTGGGGTTCATGGTTCAAGATGTGGCATCGAATGTCCTGGTAGCCTCCCTCACAGGCCCTTTGTAAATACTCTTTAGTAATAATCTTTTTTGTCCTATTATTTGAACTCTGTTTATTGAGCTTCTTAAAAATTTATCTCTTATTGACTAAAACAGTTCAAGATTGAAATGGTACTGGGGATGTTTGAAAGAGCCCTGTCTCCTGCCCCCTTAACCATGCCTCCTTTTAGCAGAAGTAGCCAGGTCATCATCATCCTCCTAATAGCAGATAAGGTTACTTTTTCAGAAAGGGATTATAAGAGTTGAAAAGGTCCCAGAACCCTAAGGGCAAGTTGCTGTTGGCAGTAGACTGTCATTTGGCAGGCCACCTTGCTGTCCTAGCTGTCAGTGAAGTGGCTTCTGGGAATGAAGCAAAAATCCCCACTGGACAAGAACTGCTGGGAATTGTCCCAAGCACACTGAGGTCAGGGAATTAAGCTGCAACCCACGAAGACTGAAGCACAGGATGGCTTCCGGTAGAGATCCTAGGAACAACCTGGGTACAGAAGTAGTGGGAGGGTCTCTGTAAGCACCAGAAGCTGACAGAAACTCCTTTGGGCAGCTAAGTACTCATTTCCCTCCCTCTACAGTGGCAGAAAGCAGTACCTCGGTGTACTCAGTGCTCTCCCTCCCGCCTCCAGGTTTGACAGTTCTTCCTTGATCAGTTCCATTTTATGTCTTATTTGTTGACACACGCATTCAGACACTTAGGGTCCACCTGGTTCTACGCAATGGAGAGAGGAGCTGGGAAAATCACCCTTTCAGATCATTCCTTAGAAGAGGAAGAGAAGAAAGACTTCAGAGTGAAGAAGCCTGAGAATGGAGTCAGTCTGGCTCATAACTAGCTCCTTTGCCAAGGGCCTGTCTCTCAGATGCTCTTTGGAGAAGGAAGACTGTCTTCAAGACTCACTGGTGATAGAGTTTCTATTTCAGGTAGAGAACTTGCGCAGCCAACCTCCAGGACTCAACCTGAAGGGAGAGTCCATCCCCAGTGCAGTTTCCAGCTTCTAAGACTCATCACTTTAGAAATCTGGAGCTCCAGACTTTGATAACCTCCAAGACATACCAGAGATAGGAGACCTGCCCTCTTGCTACCATCATTGGCAATCTTTTTTTTTTTCCCAAAATTTCTCATTGGCAATCTTTTTTTTTTTTCCCAAAATTTCTCTGGCAGGAACTGCTCTTAGCTGGCATCCTGAAGCCTTTTGAGAGCTTTCAAGCTATAATATTTTCCAATAGTCATTTGGCTGTCACCCTGATACCTCCTGAGAACACAGGACTGTAACATTTGCAACCTCTGGGCTAGGAATCCTGAAGCCGCAGAAGACCAAGTGCTGTAACATTCACACCCCCTTCTCAGTCACTCCTTGAAGGCTGTTAAAGCCATAGCATTGTGCCCAGCACATTCTTGGTTTATATCCCGATGCCTCCACACGCACAGAGCAAAAAGTGCAAGAGAAAGAAACATAGGGGGAAATCAGGGAAGAGTAGGTATTCTGGTTATCCTAAGTAGTTAACGAAGAGTCAGAGAAAAGGAGGTGTGGTCACAGTCAGTCCTACTTACATGGTACGGAGAAGAGGAACTCAGAGGTTGAGGACATGGCCATATTTAGATGCTGTTTGTAAGCCTGAATTGGCATTCCCAACCATGGCCCAGATCGAGGAAGCCCAGATAGAGGTTCAATATTTGCACCAATGGTAGTTGTGTATATCAAGGAATCATCTCAGGTGGGATTTGTGTAATATAGGTGGACTCCATAGACAACTTCCAGAGGAAAGGTAGGTCCTTATTTTCAAAAAAAAAAAAAAAATAAATAAATATTTGGGGTGACTCTGGGCAGAGAGGGTATTTTGGTGTCATTGTGTAGATCACACATTCTATGATTCTACAATTTGCTATTGGAGAGTTTATGTAACTGGTGTTTAGTGTGACCTTGCTGCATTGAAAGGAAATGGACACTTGTTTTTTACATTAATTTTGTATGTATGCACGTGTCTGTGTGTGTCTATGTGTGTGTATGTGTGTACGTGTGTGGGTGCATGTATGTCCATGGCCTTGTGTAGAGAACAACCTTTGGGAGTTGATTCTTTCCTTCCATCCACCATGTGAGTCCCTGATATCAAACCCAAGTTGTCAGGCTCAGCAGCAAGTGACTTTACCTATAAGCCATCTCCTAACTCTCAGCTTTTACAGTGGATTAAAAACAGGTAGGGCTGGAGGGACAAAAGGAAAGGGGGAAATAATGTAATGAAACTTTAATGAAAATAAAAATCATTAAGAAAAACAATTCCAGTTTGAAATTCTAATTTTTCCAGCTTAAATGTCTGTATTTGCTCAATATATGTGTATACACTAATGTAGATACTTTCATTTTTACAAAGAAACTCTATGAGTGTTGTCCCCATTATTACTATCAGTTTTTGTTGACTTTTGAGACAGAGCCTTGCTTTGTAGCCTAGACTATGCTCAAACTCACAATCCCTCTGTCTCAGCTTTCTGGAGTTAGAAGTGTGTGCCACCATGTTTGGCTGTTACTCTCACTTTGAGTAGGAGAAAGCCAAAACTCTGAGTGATAAATTTTTTTTGTGGTGGTTAGTTTTAACTCTCAACTTGACACAACCCAGAGAGAGAGAGAGAGAGAGAGAGAGAGAGAGAGAGAGAGAGAGAGAGA
>CABHPH010156292.1:23348-38108 GCA_902168325.1 Peromyscus nudipes
ATGAAAAGATGTTCAACCTCAGTAATGGGGCAAATACACGTTGAGAACATAGTGTGATACTCACTTCACCCCAGGGTGGCTGTTATTAAGAATAATAAGGGTAGGAAGTGCTAGTGAGGGTGTAGGGTAAAGGAGAACTTGCACAGGGTTGGTAGGAAGGTAAATTCATATAGCCATCAGGAGAAACAGGATAGGGGTTTAAAAGTTGAATTACTGTATCATTCACCAAACTCACTAGTGGGCTGATCCCCAAAAGAAATGAAATTAGTCCATTAAAGAGCCACCTGATCTCCCACATTCATTGCACTGCTGTTCACAACAGTGAAGAGGTGGAAACAACCCGTGTCCACTGAGTGATGGATGTGCAGAAAGAACGGTCCATACACAAAGAGCAATGCCATTCAGTCACGAAGAATGCCCTCCTCTCGGAAGTGACTGGGTGGATGGAACTGGGGACGGTTGTGTTTTGTGAAGTGAGAAAGGCAGAGCAGGCCAAGCACGGCACGACCTCAATTGTCTGTGGAACAGTGAGAGTTGATCTCATTGGGGTTGGAAGTGAAATCGTGGAGGTGGGGAGAGGTCGATCGGTGGACATGACATTAGTTAGATAGGCACAAAAAAGTTCTGGTTAAAAGAAAATAAACAACACCAACAAAACTCACAACAGAAAACCCAAGCAAACAGGCAAGCAAGCGAAGAAGTAAACAAATTCCCACAAGCAGAAGTTTTGGTCTACTGTTGAACAGTAGGGTGACTATAGACAGCAGCGAAAGATTACACATTTCAAGAACCTGGAGAAAGGATGATTTAAAATCCAGTTTTCACCATAAAGATAAATGATGTTATTGCCAACTGTTCAGTTAGTAAAGCATGAGGACTTGAGTTTGGATCCCCGGCACCTGTATAAAAATCAGAGTATGGTGGTGCAAGCCTGTAATCCCAGTGCTGAAGAGGAGGCGCCCCAGAGCTTGATGGACGGCTCATCTAGCCAATCAGAGAGCTTCAGCAGGTTCAGGGAGATCTTGTCTCATCAAATAAGGTGAAGGACAACTGAGGGAAGATATCCAAAGTCAATCTCTTGCCTCTATGTGCGTCAGGACACCATGCATGCACTCCTACATACACATACCCATACACAGACATATACACAAAAGAAGTGATCAGTGTTTGAGGAGATAGATACATTTGATTGATTTCAACATTGCACATGAACACATATGTCAAAACATCCTTATCCCACCAATATGTACCATTTTATGTCTTTATACACTAATTATAGATAAATATTGTCAAAACATGTTAAAAGTTTGATAAATGCCACGACTTTTGTTCTTTTAGAGCTAAGTAGCAGTCAGAGCTCTTGTTTTCCAGCAAAATCATGTTGATCAACCTCCTGGACAAAGTAGTGTTGGGTGCAGCCTTGTGGGGACCCACAGAGTGGAACTGAAACTGCCTGCCTACAGCCAGTGCTGGTCACATCTTCAGAGCCACAGTGAGCCCCATGAGTGAGCCCACGTGGCTTAGGGGCTCCAGGTTTTCTGATCCCTGGAAACTTTATTTCAGAGTGTGTTAGACAGAGTTCTTCAGAGGAATAGAACTGTGTGTGTGTGTGTGTGTGTGTGTGTGTGTGTGTGTGTGTGTGTGTGTGAGAGAGAGAGAGAGAGAGAGAGAGAGAAATATATTTATTCATTACAGTGGTTGGTTCACACTTCTGTGGAGGCTAACAGGCCCTGAGATAAGCAGTTGATAAATTGCAGACTCAGAAGAGCTCTTGGGTAGTGCCAGGATAAATCTGAAGACTAGAGAATATAAAGCCAGCACTGAAATTCCCGCTCAAACACCAGCAAGATTGAAACTTGGGAAGGGCAGCTGTTTTCTACCAAAAGAAAAAAAAAGCCCTTCTTGCCCATTCAAGGGCTACATGGAGGAAGAACTTCCCACCTGTTGTAGGATGCCTGTTACTGCCTAGATAAGAGCTACTCATATGGGGGAGGGTGATCCGCCTTACTCAGTCCATCAATTGAAAAGACAATCTGTTTAATTTCGTAGAAGATCAGAAGAGCTGACTTGGCGCTGGGTATTTGCATTTCAGCTTCCTTTCTCTGGCACTGCCCTGGCCTTCTTTCCTGTGATGCTCTTGAGTACAATCTGATGAGTCAACCTCAGGGTGGGGACTATGGTTTCACTTCATAGGAGGCTGACATTTTAGGAGAAGCTCAACCACCCTTCATCCCCTAGGCTATTTATTTGTTGTTCACTTGGTGCACAGTCACTATGAAAATATTTTTGAAGATGGTGAAAGTAAAGGGAGTCTACTTGGTTTAGTTTTCCTAAAACGGTGGTGGTCACAGCTGCACCCCAGCTCTTTCCTTTCCTGCCCTCGTCTGGCTCTGTTCTCCACGGCCCTTAAGGAAGGAAAGAGAAGAAGATTTTAACAAAGAAGGTAGGAATGAAGGTGAATGAGTCACTGCAGACCCGATGCTTTCTAGAAGTCAGTCACACTAGCATGAATAAAGTGTAGTGTTCTCCAGTAGAAATGGGTCGTGTGTGTATGCATATGCTCATGTGTGGGGTTGCACATACACAGGTGTGTGTGTGTGTGTGTGTGTGTGTGTGTGTGTGTGTGAGAGAGAGAGAGAGAGAGAGAGAGAGAGAGAGAGAGAGAGAGAGAGAATATGGAAGAAAATGGAAAATGTTCAGGAAATAATATTAAAATGAATTTGCTTTGAATTACAATTTACATTGTTAAAAGTCACGAGTCTGTGTTTACTTTGCATGTATGTATGCCCCTTCTGCATTCTCTACCAACTTATTAAAACTTGGGTGGAATTTCGTAGGCCTGAAGAAAAGAACTGAGTTCCCAGGTTATGAAGTGAGGAATAGGAACCATTGAATTAATACATGACTATAAAATCATTCTTTTTTTTGGATTTTTTTTTGGGACAGGGTTTCTCTGTGTAGCCCTGGCTGTCTTGGAACTCACTCTAGACCAGGCTGGCCTTGGACTCACAGAGATCTTCCTGTCTCTGCCTCCTGAGTGCTGGGGTCACCACCAACCGACAAAATCACTGTTAAATGTAATCAGCTCAGCACAGTGTGTAGTGAAGAACTCTTCTTATTAGTGGATTCTCAGACTGTTGATAAACGATTGGAATGATTTTATGGTAAAGAAAGATACTGTGTGTGGTTTTCTCAGAAGTATAAAATAGTGTGATTGTTGAGTCCTAGTTAACTAGAGATTGTTGAAGGATTATCTGCAGGCTATACTGCCTTACACTGGACACTTGATAAAAGCAGGACAAAACGGATTTTTCCTTATTTAAATAAATTTGCAGACTCTAAATAGCCTTGCAACAATGTTTGATGCACATGTAGCAGGCAGAAGAGAAGCAAGGCATGTCATGTTCTTTTGAGCTGTATGTAAATTTGAAATTGTAGTGGAGCTTATGAGGAATGTAAGTAGACATCTTTAAAGGGAGATCTGGGTCCATCCTTTTGACATTTCCACATCACACCATAGACTTTGTTGAAAAGTCAAATCTTTTTCTTCATTCCAGAGAAATTTCTTTTACTATTTGTAGATTTAGTTCCTTGTCTATTTCCCTTTCTGAATATATCAGATAGTATGACTGTGCTCTCATCTTCCACATCTCCATGACTGAGTCTTGCCAGCTCCATCCATCTTTCCTACATTTTTGTTCAGCATTCTGATGGAATTAGATGGCTTCAGTTGTGTTCATTCTGCTATTTAGTTCTGGAAATGGGTTTCTTATTTTGGTGATGTGTTACTCAACTTTCCCTCACTCTATCAATGTACATGAGCTCATTCATTAACTTACAAGGAGAAAAGGTTTGTTTTAGAATGTCTAGTTGATATTATGATTTACTGAGCACAGTCATTCAGGCCAGGAAACAACATTGTGAGGGAGTGTGTCATGGAGCAAACCACCTTCACAGAGGTGGTTGAATGATGAGCCAGTGAACGAAGGGCATGAGGGGCTTGGAGTCTCACAGTCCCCTTCAAGGACACACCCACACTGACCTAAAGGCTTCCTTCTAGGTCTTGCTACTCAAAGACTCCACCACCTTTCATCAGTGTTACCCTGAAGACTAAACTTTTAGGGACCCTTGGGATCTAAACTGAAGCAGACAGTCCTGGTTTTATTTATTTGTTTTATTGTAGTTCTTTCTTGTTCTCTGATTAACATTTTATGTTTTCTCATTTTTTTTCTTTTTCTTTTTTTTTTAGTACTATGACTTCTTCTTATCTTTGGGAAAATTCCTTCAGAAATAAAAGTTTTCAGGTTGGGCAGTGGTGGCTCATGCCTTTAATCCCAGCACTCTTGGGAGGCAGAGGCAGGCAGATCTCTGTGAGTTCAAGGCCAGCCTGGGCTACAGAGCGAGATCCAGGACAGGCTCCAAAGCTACACAGAGAAACCCTGTCTCAAAAAACCAAAAAAAAAAAAAATAAATAAAAAATAAGTAATAAAAATAAATAAATAAATAAATAAATAAATAAATAAATAAAAGTTATCTCCTAGGGTCAGACCCAGAGTTTCATCTCAGTGCCTTTCTCCCATGCGGTGGGGATAACTCATGTCACATGATTCTGTTCTTTTGTATGCTGTATCCTAGGTTACACTGCTCACTGGTGTGGAGGTGGGACTCTTGACTAAAGGATCTCTGGTTGTGGCAGATGCCCTTTTGTCTTCTCAGTCCCCCATGCTGCCATGACCATCCCTAGCCTTGGAGAGTCAATTTGAATGACCATCGGAAAGATTCTCCCAAGAACACATTCATCTGAGAATGGCAGAGCATGGCAATGGGAATGTATCTGTCATTATTAACTGCATGTTCAAGGAGATCGAAGTACAGCAAAGGTTTTCAAGGTGAAATGAGGTAAGCTACCTATGATATTTTGAGACAATTCTTGGCCATAAAGATTGGTAACATGGGAGACATCAGTCTAAGACTTAATGACATTTGTAATTCAGACATCCTTTGAGAATAGTTTGTGTGTGAGACTGTAACGGCCTTTGTAAGGGCTGTGGTTCTGGCTCTCTTACTGTGAAATGTTGTCATCAGGCATAGATGCATAAAATCCCACATGGTGTTCCATATCTGTTTACATTAGGGCTCTACAAAAGTGACTCCATTTTGATTCTGGCAACTTATACAGGCTTATGAGGCATTTCCTGGTCAAGGAATAAGGAAAATTCCTTATTCCTCAGAGTCAGCTAAAGTAAGAATCAAATATTCAGCCAGATAGTTATTGGTAGAAGTATTAAGGCAACTCCACGTAGTTAAAAGGGAGGTTTATTTTGGGGTAACTTACAACAAGTAAAAGGATAGATTACAGGATCCAGAAGAGGTGAAGTGCAATCCAGTGGTGTTCTCTGGAGAACTCTGCTTGATCTACTATCCAGCATCCAGGATCACCAGGAACCAAGAGAGCCAGCACATTGGATCTTGGGTCTTAAGGGCTCCCGTCTTGCCCCACCACAGGGGCAGGCCATAGGTAGGTGTGACAGTTACCAGAAGCCTCAATGGGGCTAATACTTCCAGGTCAAAACTGGAGCAGCTACCTATTATAGTCTTCAGTTTTGCATTTTACACTTTTTAATGTATCAGCTTCATTTAGTCTATGAGTAAGTGAGATTCACACTTGTCAAAGCCTATCAAATTTGCTACACAGTCCAGCACAGTCTGTGGGTGGCATAGGAACAATAGTGATGTATATGATTACCCTCTGGGCTCGACAGATGCCATCTTGAAGAGTTTATGTGTATTTGCTTGCAAAAGATGACTATATCTGGGTTTGTTGACTGCTGACTTCCCTCACAGAAGAAGGGCAAAGTGTGGTTCAATGGATCCTCCCCGACCCCCTAGCCACCTCACAACCAATTTTATTCAGCTATACCCTAATTGCATGTGACCTCAGTGTCTTGGGGAAGGGGTTAGTGTATATAGGCTGGGGAAGACTGGGGGAGGGGACTCTATGTAGCTAAGGGGAAGCCACCATCCATGAGGGGTAAAGACTTTTACAGTACAGTTGCTTTGGGGGTCCCTTATGCTACTGTCAGCAGCCCCACACACATGCTCTGTAAGTAAGTCCAGAAAACTCACTGAGTCACCAGTGGGAACTTTGATAGAACTGAACTTAGGTTTGGCATTGGAATCTTACAAAGATATGACTGAGTATTCCCCCACCCAGGGAGAAAATTCTCACAACCGTGTTCCAATGACAGAAGTTCCTGTCACTTGGAATGTTTGCCATTACTCACAGTGCATACATAGGCTACGCATTTGTTTAATGCTGTTTTAGTATTTCCTCATAACTTTAGACAAACAGAAATAACAATGGGATCTCTCATGGTGCTTTTGAGACTGGTACTTTCCGAGTGATCACTTTAATCCCACTTTGCAGAATTCTCACTTAGCCCTGCTCTCCTCCCTCTTTCTGCATTCCTTGCTATTCACAAAGGATACTTTCCTTTGTCTTTTCAAGACTTTAAAATTATTTTCCTTTTTGACAGGTTGATGTATATTGTATAAATGCGTTTTAGTCATTCCACCCCTCACCACCTTCTCTCATCACCCCCCTTCTCCTGCCCAAGCTCCCTTCTGCCCAGCAATTCCCCCTCTTACTCTCATGTCTTCTGTTGTGTGTGACCCATTGAGTTTAGTCATAGTTTCCTATATGAGCATGGTGGGAACTTATCATGGGCAACGTATCTGTGGCTGTATCACTGAAGAGAGTAGCATCTCCTCCATCCGTCATTAGCTGTCAGTTGTCTACCAGGAAGGAGCAGGTGCCACAAGCTCTTCCCTCTTCCATGATGAAATAATGACAGCTTCAAACTTGTGCAAGACTTGTGCGGGTAACCACAGCTGTAGGGAGTTCATGAGAGCAATGGTTATTTCATGCCCAGGAGACATCTTCTGCAGAAATCTCCCCATCCTCTGTCTTCCACTCAGTATCTCAGTATCTCCTGAGCCTTGGAGTGGGCGCTATGGATGATGCCTGCAGGACTGACTCTTTCACTTGTCCCTTCCTCTCTGCACTGACACTCGTTACAGAGAAAAGGAAGAATGTTGTTCTTTTTCTTCGGCTGAACATAATTAATAATTCAAACTGGTTTGCAAAGTTTTTAAAAATTCTCTGACCGTGGTTATAATTTCTTGAATTAGTACAATATTATTTTGTTTTTATCAACCAAAAGTATCTGCCTTGATCTTAGGTTTGTGAAAATAGAGATGACTGAAATCAACTGAGAACATTCTGTATGTGAGACAACACTGGGCAAAGCATGCTGGGTGTGGATGAATAAGATGCTTGCAGAATCTAATTATAATGAAAGCTTCCCAGGACAGATACTCTCTCTACAAGCAGAGAGAGGAAGTATGAAACCAGAAGGTGATGCACATCATAGACAATCTACCAAGAGAGCAAGGACAGTCAGGAATCTCATGATTTTGTACAAACAAGTAGAGCACATTGTCCTTTGTGCACATTGTCAAGATAAACAATAACTAGTCCTTGAGCAAGAGGACTTCACACACCGTTTGTCACACTGTTCATCTTAACTTTATCAGCTGATTGAGGTCACCAACATTTTTAGGTAACTGTCTTTGTTCAGAGAGTAAAAAAAAATTTCTCAGATTCTTATGACAGGAGATAATTTGCAATTTGGAGTCATCCATGCAAGTTAGGCTCCTGCCTTTCCACAGAAAGAGAGGGAAGGAGGGAAAGAGAGAAGGAAAATCAGAAATTCTAGTTTCTAAAATAAATGAATTAAGGAGTGGAGAAGGGGAGAGGAACCTTTTGTTATTTTCAATAGGGATAAATAAGCCTCCTTGTTAGCCTCTGAGATAGTGAGTAGCAGATGAGAAATGAGTGCTTCAAAAAATCAGTCAACAAGCTCCCAGGATGGGATTGACAATGAGGGGAAGTGCTCAGGCAGTTCCACAGGAAGGCTGGCTTTGGGTTGGGTGGAATGATCCCTGTGTACCCAATTTAGTGGAGGTGAGTCTGGCTCAGGGGACTGTGAGAGCCAGCTTCTTTCTTTTGGTATCTATTGCCATGGAAACAGGTACTATTGGGCCTTAGCACTCTGGGTAGGAGTTGGGGCTCCCTTTTGGCAAAGGGTTTGAGGTGCAAGGGGAGAGACACCTGGAGGCAAAGCCAGTCTCCTCCTTCCTCTACTATTCTCTCCTTTCTTCCTTCTTAATGTCTTTTGTCCTCTTTTTTCTAACCAAGGAGCTGCTAACGCCCACATCTGCTGTTTAGCAGGAATTTCCTAAAAGGCATCAAAGGACCCACAAGTCTATGTTTGCACATATATATCTTCCTCTTCTGGAAACTTCCTTGTTAAGCAGATCTGGCAGTGAAGTGTTATGACACAGTAAGTAGATTTTAAGTCAATTTTTAAATGAATCATGTTTGAGTTGACATACAAAACAGTGGGTTCCACTGGGGTATTTATATATGTCATTGTGTTTTGCTCATAGATATTTTTAAAAAGAACCCCTTGTGTTTTTTTCAATGATTAAAGTCCCTCTCTCTCTCTCTCTCTCTCTCTCTCTCTCTCTCTCTCTCTTCTTGCACACTAGCATGTAAATGATGGGGTGGTCAGGGTGGCAAGGAGGTTGGGAATAACCCTTTCTGGTCCATGGAACACACTGTACTACAGACCCAGGATGGTTAATTTTGTATGCCTGTCTGGTTAGGCTCTGCTAGCCAATTGTTTAGTCAGATGCTATTCTAGATGTAACTTTAAGATGTCCTGAAGATGTGATAGCACACTACAAAGTAAGCTTGTAGTACAGCAAACTGGTTGCTTTACTACAAGTGGCCTTGTCCAACCAGTAGAAGGGCTTGTAAAAAAAGATGAAGTTCCCCAGAGAGCAAGACACTCTCCTTCCTGCCTGTCTGTGGAATACAACGTGACACATCAAGTCTTTCCTGGGTCTGCACCCTGCTGAGCTGCTCTGGAGATTTTGGACTTTCCACGATTGTGTGAGATAGTTCCTTGAAATAAATAAAATACATTTGTTTCTGTCTGTACACACACACACACACACACACACACACACACACACACACACACACTCACACCTACGTGGCCTCTGATTTTCTGAAGAACCCCCGATTAGTAGCAAACTCTGTAGGGTAAGGGGCATCCATAGCTTTTGTCTTTTGGTCTATGGTATCTATTACCAGGCACATTCTAGTTGCTGATTGGTTAGGAGTGCAAATGAATAAATGTGGACTCTGGGTGAGGATGGGAGTTGCAAGTTCCTACCTTATTCTGCACTTTAAGTAGTTGAAAAATCACATTTCAGTTATGGGAGTAGCATTTCTGCCTGCACTTTCTGATTAGTTTTAGGGATATTTTAAAATTAAAATATAATTATATAATTTCTCTCTATGTCTTTTCCTTCTTCCAACTTCTACCTTCTCATACCCACTCCCTCTCAAATTCTTTTTAAATTTTATTGTTAGATATATAAGCATAAATATATAAATACAACCTGCTAATCATTTGGTATCATATAATCAATAAGGGGACTCCACTTTGGGAAAAGAGGACTGCTCTCAGTCTCTTAACATTTCTTACTTTCCTGTAGTTCTTTGTGTAGTGGTGGAGCCTTGTGAAATTTATCCCTTCCACATTTGCATATCTACTGGTGTTGTACTTGTTCAGGTCTTGGTTAGCCTTCCTGCACATATTAATAGAGCAATTAGAACCTTACTCGGGGACTTTGGAATCTTCTGCCTCCAAAGATGTCTGGAATTTTAAGGACCAGTCATCCTAGGAACATGCCTGGGAAGTGGGGCCATTCCTAAGACATCTGAATGGCTGTGCTGGGTCCAGCTGTGAGTAATGAGGCTCCCAAGGTGTTCTTCCACTAGGGTAAGGGTTCTTTCTCCAACAAATTTGAAAAGAGGCTGGTGCTCATGTATTTTTATACTTTAGATGTTTCTTTACAATGAAAGTTAAATACTTCCATTGGGTTCCCCCACCCCCACCCCGCCATGGTAATATGGCTAGGAATCCAGATGAGTAACTGGTTGTTGATTCCTAGGGATGTAACCAGAATGAAACAGTTAGGCAGCATTCTCTAGGTAAATGGAACCAGTAGAATATATAGATGCCAACTACAAGATGTCTGTTTCATTTTGTTGTCACAAAATACCTGAGGCTGGGTACTTTACAAGGAACACTATTTAGTTGACTGTTAAAGAGGGTCAAGAGCTTGTCCCTGTGCATCACGTTAGCTCTGTTGAAGACCTCATGGCAGATGGTATCACAGTTGTGAGTCAATATAGGAATAAGGGTCCAAATGGCTCAATAGAAAGCTGGATAACAATGACTGGAACTGCATCAGTCCTTTATAGGGGCATGCCCTTAATGTCCTTAAGACCTCCCATGATCCTGTCTTCAAAAGGTCACATATCTTCATAACATTGTCACACTAGAGACCAAGATGCCAACACATGAACCTCTGAGGAGCTTATATCATACCAATTGATTTAGTGTGGGAATGGTCTCGTGATCATGGAGGCTGAGTAGTCTGCTGAGTTGCTATCTGCAAACTAGAAAACCAGGAAAGTGGGTAGTATCAGTATGAATTACCTTAGATCACTACTTTTTTTTTGTTCCCCTTTGAAATTTCTATAGTTACCATCTCCAAGTGGTTGCAACATTTGGGCACATGACAGCACATACTTGTGAGGCTACTATTTCAGTGAACTTTTGATAAAAGGTTAAATTTGAGTCAGATAGCAGCTTACTGGTGGTTCATCCCCAGACATGAAAATATAGGATATCTTTCTGTATCCATGACATACTTTCTAGAAGTCTTTTCTTTCATCTGATTTTTGGAGTGGTCATTGGAAACATCTGTGTGTGCCATTCCTATGTTGAATCAATATCCTGTAATCAGGATTAAGCCTAGGAATATATGGCTGATTGGATCTAGAAGTAGGACCTTAAGGTAAATAGTAAAAAGTTGGATTTTATGTAACAATGACATAATTAAAAAATCAAATTCTGTCTGTGATGGTTAGCTTTAATTGTCGACTTAACCCAACCGGCAATTACCAGGAAAAGGGTTTCAATGAGGGACTGTCTACATTGGGTTGGCCCAAGAACTTGTCTGTGGAGGATTATCTTAATTAAGTTAATTCCTGTGGAAAAACCTAGCCCACTGTGGGTGACATCCTTCCTTTTTAGTAATAGTCTGCTTTGACCTTTTTTGGAGAATGTCATTTTTTTTCAAGAAGGTTTTTACAATTTTGGTGTCCCCAGCTGCTATGACTAAGAATCTAAAATGTTCCCAAAAGTCATGTGTTGAAGGCACGGCCTCCAGTTGATGCCACTGATAGGAGATGGTGGAACTTTGAAGTGAGCTGCTGTATAAGAAAGTTAGCTCAATGTGGTGTGAGTGTGCCTCTTTCCGACTTTGGGACCCCGCTCCCTCCTCTCTCTTTGCTTCCTGGCCACTGTAAGACAAGCAGTTCTGCTCTCCCATGTTCTCTCTTTCCTCATGCTCTGCCTTACCACAAGCCCCCAAACAATAGTGCCAACTGGCTATGGACTGAAGTCTCTGAAGCCGTGAGCCTTAATACCATATTCTGTGAAGATGGTTGGTGCTGCAGAGGTATTTTGGCCTCAGCAATGGAAAGCTAACTGACTTACCCATGAAGTAGATGCCTTATGCACATGACCCTCCCTCTGTTGGGCAACCAGGTGCTGCTGGGTAATGTGGGCCAGTCTTTCCTGGAGCTGAATGCTGGCTTCAGTGTCACGGTGCATTTGGACATGGGGACTGATGCTACTTTATCCGGCATGGATGGCAGAGGCTACTTCCCCAGAGCTTACTCCTCTCTGTGGGCAGATCTTTTATGTGTTGTCTCTTTCCTGTGTGCTTCAGAATTGCTTAAGAGGCATGTGCCAACACCGATTACCCTGGAGATTTTCATTCAGAATGTTTTCATTCATTGATGCGCAACCAAGATCTTCTGATTGAAAAGTTAAGGGTAACGTCTCCGTGATAGAGATTGGTTGTGTTGTTGGTGTTTTTTTTGTATGGTTGGGTTTCTCAGCTTATGGCTCTTGAGTAGATCCGTGGTCTGTGCAGTATTCACCTGGGCTTCCCGTGATCTGCCTCCAAGGCAGTCAGGGAGCAAAGGGAAGCTACCCATGAAAACATGACTCTCATGTTGCCTGATATGTTGCCATGCATTGTCTAAACAACAACAACAACAACAAATAACAATAAAGAAAAGCATCTTGGGAGGACTCTGACAGTTTTCATTTCTTCAAAGTTACTTGATGGTGCCCATGTGGAGATTCCAGAACAGCACCCTGAGAACACTGTCTTAGGCTGTGTTACTAAAGCACGGGCCACAGACAATTCAAAAGACTCCTAATATGCACCTGCTCCGAGTAGCCTAATATCAGGTGAAGGGACCCACACACAGTGGGGTACTCCTTCCCAGATCCCAGCACAACTATACCTAAGCATCTATTTTCACTGAGAGATCATTTATTAAGCGGGGAAGAAAAGTAAAGTGGCTGATTTATGACTCATAGAAAACAGCAGCAAATGACCTTGTAGATGTGATTTTTTAAGAAGAAAAAGGGGGAGGTCTGTGCTAGAATGGGCAAGGATTCCGTGGTATGTTTTGATTGGGCATGTTAATTAGGGTAGCCAAAAAAGGGGGCCTTTGACTGCTGGGCTTCAGTGTTTTGATAGTCTGACCTTGGTGATCAGCCTTAGGAATAAGTCTGGCATAAAAAGTGTCCAAATAAAGGAACAGACCTTGGCGGCTAGCTTTAGGGATGTTATCTATGGTTTACAAGGGAGAGGGAAGGGGGAAGGGCAAAGCCTGCCAGTGCCATTTTTTGCCATGCTCCAGCCTGCTAGAGCCCTTCACCAGGGGAGGAAGACAGACTCTCTGAAATATCTCTTACTCTTTTTCTGTTGGACTGACATAATGGAAGAGTTAGATTTTGTGTATTTTAAAATCAGTTAATAATTAAGAGCCCTTAATTATTAAGAAATGTTGAGATTTCCATTTAGAGTTGAGCACTCCTACATCTCTTATTCTCAACAATTCAGTCGGTTACATGTCTTTGCAGTGTCATCCACTGCAACCAACAATAAGCATCTTTGACTGTCAAAACATTTTGAAGCAGTCAAAAAGAAAAGAAAAAAGAGAAAAGAAAAGAAAAGAAAAGAAAAGAAGAAAAAGTAACTGAGCAATAATAGCAAAAACTTCAAATGAAAAGTGTGGGAAATGGAAACACAGAATTTGATTCTAACACACAAACTCTTAAGCGCTAGGAAAGTTTAAAATGTAGTATAACTCACAAGTGCATGCAGAAACTGAACTGTGTTCTGTCTCAACCATCGAGTGCTTGCTCAAGCTTGATGGCTCAATGATTGTGTCTTTCACACAAGGAAACTGAGCTTAGAAGTAGAGACTCATATTTATACCTTCATATCTCAATTATGGTACTCTGTGTGTTCTACCTCTTGAAGACATAGTTATTAGTTTATTTATTTACTTGTTTATTTATTTATTTATTTTGGTTTTTTTGAGACAGGGTTTCTCTGTGTAGTTTTGGTGCCTGCCCTGGATCTCACTCTGTAGACCAGGCTGGCCTCGAATTCACAGAGATCTGCCTGGCTCTGCCTCCCAAGTGCTGAGATTAAAGGTGTGCGCCACCACCACCTGGCGTTATTAGTTTATTTTGCCTGGATGTTGCTGGTAGGAAGATAAAGACAAAATTGTCTACAGAGAATTCCCAACTCTCTTGTTCTGTCCAGGACTGAGGCTGAAATGCCTGAAGTTCTGGGGAAGCAGAATGGTGACTGTTTTCTTAGGATTTCAATGCAGTGAAGTGCTGGGGCAGAGAGCCAGACTCTCAGAGCTCCCCTGGATTTAGTTAACAAGTGACTTTTGTGACTCAAGAGAATTAGAATCAGTGACGTACTGTAAGTTCTTTGAGGTCCAATGGAAGCTGTGCCTCTCTTGGCTAGAATGGGTTTTTTGCTCTTGCTTTTGCTGAGGAGCACTGCTGAGGAGCACTGCTGAGGAGCATTACTGAGGAGCACTGATGGGCTGGTGGGGGACGCTGTGTCAGACGAGAATCAGTGTGGATCCAGCACTTTGCCTGCCAAAAGGAGCACAGAGATGGGAGCAGCTTTAAATGACCCCCACCACAGATAATCTCAGGGGCTTCAGACCCTTTGACTTTCTAAACAGGCAAATGAAGCCCATGTCAACCTTCATGATGAGCAGAGAATAGTTCCCTCAAGGTCAGCAGACTCATTTGGGAACAGAGAGTATTGCAATGGGGAAGCCTCTGCCACAGCAAAGGCTAGGAGTGTTCTAGGAGACTGAGGTCCAGGGGTCTTTTTAATAAAAAGGAGAAATGCAAGTAAGCTATATGGATGTGAATACAGAGTCCATAACTCTGATCTTGGAGACTGGAGAGAGGGGTCCATATCAGCTCATCTTCAGCAAACATTCTGCAGTGACCATCTTCCCTGAACTGTTATGGTCTTACAGAGTGTTAAACTTTGCTACATATGTATGTGCATACATACATCCACTCACACATACATACATACACACACATACATAATACATCCACTCATATTTAAATACATGCATACACCCTTACATATATCCACACATCCATCCATCCATCCATCCATCCATCCATCCATCCATCCATCCAT
>CABHPH010156292.1:43562-72132 GCA_902168325.1 Peromyscus nudipes
ACCCCCCCATTCCCACCTCCCCCAAGTCAAGGTCTCCCATGGGGAGTCAGCAGAGCCTGGCACACCCAGCTGATTCAGGTCCAAGCCCCTCCCCCCTGCACCAAGGCTGCACAAGATGTCACACCCTAGGCACTGGGCTCCAAAAAGCCCACCCATGCACCAGGGACAGATTCCAATCCCCCTGCCTGGGGGCCCCCAAACAGTTCAAACTTAACAACTGTCTTGCATATCCAGAGGGCCTAGCCTAGTCCTACGGGGGCTTCTTGGCTATTGGTCCACAGTTCATGGGTTTCCACTAGTGTGGCTGTTTGTCTTTGCATGTTTTCCCATCATGATCTCAACATCCCCTGCCCATAGAATCCCTCCTCTCTCTCATTGGTTGGATTTCCTGAGCTTGGTTTGGCGCCTGGCCGTGAATCTCTGCATCTGCTTCCATCAGTAACTGGATGAAGGCTCTATGATGACAGTTAGGGTATTCACTAATCTGGTCACCGGAGTAGACCAGTCCAGGCACCCTCTCCACCACTGCCATTAGTCCAAGGTGGGGTCATTCTTGTGGATTACTGAGAACTTCTCCAGTACCCTGTTTCTTCCTAGTCCTGTGATGTCTTCATTTATCATGGTATCTCTTTCCTTGTTCTCCCACTCTGTCCCTGTTCCAGCTTGACCCTCCCTCCCATTTCCTTATGTTCTCATCCCCCATTCTTTGTCCTCCACTAGCCCCCCTCATTCCCAGTTTGCTCATGGATATCTCATCTATTTCTCCTTCACTGGGCTATCTATGTGTCACTCTTAGGGTCCTCCTTGTTAGCTAGCTTCTCAGGAGCTGTGGGTTGTAGTCTGGTTATCCTTTGCCTTACATCTAGTATCTACTTATGAGTGAGTACATACCATGTTTGTCCTTCTGAGTCTGGGTTACCTCACTCAGGATGATGTTTTCTAGTTCCATCCATTTGCCTGCAAATTTCATGATATCATTGTTTTTTTACTGCTGAGTAGTACTCCATTGTGTATATGTGCCATATTTTCTTTATCCATTCTTTGGTTGAGGGGCATCTAGGTTGTTTTGTCTTGTTCCTGATTTTAGTGGAATCGCTTTGAGTTACTCTCCATTTAATTTGACATTGGCTGTCGGTTTGCTGTAAATTGTCTTTATTATGTTTTATGTATTATGTTATTATTATGTTTAGATATGTTCTTTGTATTCCTGATCTCTCTAGGACCTTTATCATGAAGGGGTGTTGGATTTTGTCAAACGCTTTTTCAGCATCTAATGAGACGATCATGTGTTTTTTTTTTTTCATTTCAGTTTGTTTATATGGTGTATTACATTGACAGACTTTCATATTTTGAACCATCCTTGCATCTCTGGGATGAAGCTACACAGAGAAACCCTGTCTCAAAACAAAACAAAACAAAAAACCAAAAAAAAAAGAGAAAAAGAAAAAGTAAAAAAAGATATATAAGGAATGTACCCTGAGAGACAGGACAGGCAGGTTGCAAATAAGGAACTGTGATCAACTTTACAGAGGAAGGAGCTGGAAGACTGCCCAGTGAGGGGCAAAAGCTGAAGGCAGAGCTCTGAGAATACATGAGCAGCAGCTCTAAGGGACAAAGTGTCTAGGGATCATTAGCATAGCTCATTAGGTGTCAATTATCTCTTCTATTTTCTTCCCATGCCATCAAGCCTGTTTTTCCCATCACTCTTTGGGGTAGGTTGGTTTCTTCTCCCTCCCTCACCCTGTGTGTGTGTGTGTGTGTGTGTGTGTGTGTGTGTGTGTGTGTGTGTTAGTTTGAATGTAATTAAGCCCATAAGCTCTTAGGAGTTGCGGCTTTGTTGGAGTGGGTATACAGGAAGTGTGTCATTGTGGGGGCAGGCTTTGAGGTTTCCTATGCTCAGGATATGGCCCAATGTTTCAACAGATTTTGTGTTACTTGCAAGATTCTCATATACTTCTTCAGTACCAAGTCTGCCTGCATGCTGCCATGCTCCGCATCATGATGATGATGGACTGAATCTCTGAACTGTAAACTGCCACCTCAATTAAATGTTTATAAAAGTTGCCATGTTCATGGTGTCTCTTCACAGTAACAGAAATCCTAAGACAGTATGTGTGTGTATTGTGTGTATGTATAGGCACCCATGCAAAGGCTAGAGGAGTATGTGAGCTGTATTGCTGTAACACTCTACCTTATTCTCTTAAGACAGGGTCTCTCAATGAACCTGGAACTAGGATGGCAGCCAGCAAGTCCTGGTGATCTTCCTGTCTCCACTTTCCCCAGCACTGGGGTTATAGGTGTACACAGCCACGCTGGGATTTCTCATTGATGCACTTTACCTACTGAACCATTTCCCAAGCCATCATCATAAAGTTTCTTTCTTATACATGTACAGTATAGTCTTTTGCTGTATGCCTCCACATCTTTCCTTGTTCCTCTTTACCCTTTGTGGTGGTTTGAAGAAAATGGCCCCCAAAGGAACTGGCACTATTAGGAGGCATGGCTTTGTTGGAAAAGGTATGGTCTTGTAAGAGGAAGTATGTCACTGTGGTGGTGGGCTTTGAGGTCTCCTTTGCTCAAGCTACACTCAGTGTGGTATAAAGATAAAAGCCCAAGAGGTCAGAGCTAAGAGCCTTACCGCTTTCCGCCAGCTAGCCTCTCCCGCCAAGAGACCTCTCCGAAAAAGGAAGTACTTCCTGTGCGTTCGCCTTTAAATAGAGTTCTGTTCTGCCTTCTCATTGGTCGTAAACCCAACGACGTGACTGCCTCGTCACTGCCTGTCTGTATAGACCTCCAGGCACACATTGGAGCGTGTGTCTCCAATGCTGGCTGTATCCTTGAACACACAGAGATCTACCTAGTTTTGCTTACCAAGTGCTGGGATTAAAGGCGAGTACCACCACCGCCCTGGCTTTCCCTATGGCTTGCTAATAGCTCTGACCCCTAGGCAACTTTATTTATTAACATACAAATAAAATCACATTTCAGCACAAATAAAATACCACTATAGTGGTAGACAGTTCACTTCCTTTTGCCTGTGGATCAAGATGTAGAACTCTCAGCTCCTTTTTGAGCACCATGTCTGCCTGCATGGAGCCATGTTCTGCCATGATGATAATGAACTAAACCTCTAAAAATGTAAGCCAGCCCCAATTATGTTTTCTTTTATAAGAGTTTCTGTGGTCATGTTGTCTCTTCACAGCAATAGAACCCCCAAAATAAGAAAGAAGTTGGTACCAGAGAGTGGGGTATTGCTGTGATAGGCCTGACCATGTTTTTCTTTGCAGGAATTTGGACTTTGCTACTTTGGGTTAGGAAAACAGTGCACTGCTTTAAACATGGCTTAATGGCTTCATACAAGAAGAAGCATGGAAGACAGTGGTGCTGAGAGTGATTTGAACTGTGGGGGGCTGGCTCAAGAGGTTTCAGAGGAGAAGGATTTTAGTATGTTGATTAGAGATCATTCTTGTGATATTTTGGTGAAGAATGTGGCTGCTTTTTGCCCTTGTCTGAAAAGTCTTCCTGAGGCTAAAATGAAGAGGTTTGGATTAACTCCTTTGGCAGAGGAAATACCAAAACAGCCTAATATAGACTCTATCGTGTGATTATTAGTGTTAATTCTAATAAAGATATACAATGAAAAGGAGCAGGCTGAGCAAGGAAAAATACAAAATGTACAATTTGCGGAGAAAAGGAGCACCAGGAAGTGGAAATCCTGGAGCTAAGTCCTGTGCTCAAGAAGATAAAGAGATTAAGAAATGGAATAAAGGGAGTGGTGATCTCAGGACAAGATCCCACTCAGCTCAGTTTCAAATATGTGAAAAAGAATTAAAGAAAAGCTTAGGGTGGGGTGTGATGGTGCATGCTTTTAATCCCAGCACTCTAGAGGCAGAGGCTGGCAGATTTCTGAGTTTGAGTCCAACCTGTTTACAGAGAAAGCTCCAGAACAGCCAAATTTAGGCAGTGAAGGAAACCATGGAAAAACAGAAAGCTGGTGAAGTTGTAATTGAACAAGGAGGCCATGTTCCAGCCCCAGCAAGCAGCAGAACTTGGCAGCTTCAGCCATGTGGTTCTGGTTTTGGAGTCAAGGATAGAAGAAAGGAGTTATAATCTTCCTCCATGACTAAGGAAAGGCCCTGAGGCCAGGTATGTGTCAAAGACGACCCTGAATGGAGGCCTAAAGAGGCCACTGAGTGCAGCTGTGAAGTTAAAGTCTGGATTGTCTTGGAGACTTCAAGATGTTGGAGATGTTAGAGTCATGGGATACCTGTCATGGAAAGCTGCTAACAGGGAGTGGAACCAGCCCAAGAGAAAATGTGTTGCAGTCAATAAAGCTGAAAGAAGTTGGAGATCTGAAGAGCATTTTGATATCAGACATGGAAATGCAGAGTTTGGAGTTTGCCCAACTGGTTTTCAGTCTTGCTTTGGTTCAATATTTCCTCACTACGCTCCCTTCTCTACATTTTGGAATGGTAGTGTTTATCCTGTGCCATTATAGGTTGAAAGTACATGATCTGCTTTTTGATTTTTATTTTATAGGGGTTTACAGATAAGAGATTGCATGAATCTCAGAATAGAGTTTGAACTTTAGACTTTTAAATAAGTTCAAGATTATTATAAACTATGGGAACGTTTGAAGTTGGACTGAATGCATTTTTGCGTTATGATGTGGCTACAGACCTTTGGAGGCCAGGGAGTGGAATGTGGTAATTTGAAAGAAAATGGCCCCTAAATAGAGTGGCACTACTAGGAGGTATGGCTTTGTTGGAGTAGGTATGGTCTTGTTGGAGGAAGTGTGTCCCTATGGGGGTAGGTTTTGAGGTCTCCTTTGCTCAAGCTACACTCACTGTGGTAGACAGTTCATTTACTATGCCTGTGAAACAAGATGTAGAACTCTCAGCTCCTTTTCGAGCACCGTGTCTGCCTGCATGCTGCCATGTCCCACCATGATACAATGGACTAAACCTCTGAAACTGTAAGCCAGACCTAGTTAAATGGTTTCTTTTATGAGAGTTGCTGTAGTCATGGTGTCTCTTTACAGCAATAGAAACCCAAACTAAGATAGGCCTCTTGCTGGTCCCCTCTTTCTCCTCAAATAGTCCCCCTTCTGCTCTTAGTAGCCCAGTTCCCTTTAGGTTGTAAAACAGTGTGTCATTAGAGGAGGCTGCTGACATAGCCTGAATGCAGAAGTGTTTGCTGTTTACCTCAAAGGTTGCTCTATCATCACCCTGATGCAGGAGGTGTTCAGTGTTACGTCAAAGGATGCCCTACAGCTTGCACCAGAGGATGTTATTTGCAGAAGGCAGGCAGTGGTCATTGCTGACCTGACGTAGTATAATTGCTGTAACTCCCAAAGTTCCAGGAAATAGATGTCTGTGGAAGTCTCTTTACCTGCCCACCATCAACACATACACCAAAATCCACTTGGAGTTTGTTATTCATCTTCTCCCACCAGTGATGGGGGAGGAACTGGGCTCCATGTTAGAGGCATCTCAGTATTTCAGCTCTTTTCCTCTTCCTTTGTCTTGTATTGGTAGAATCTTTGGCTAATTTTGGCATGGATCTGGACAGGAAGTTGATTAAGTAGGCACCCAAATGTAGTTTCTATGGTGTACACTTCAGGCATTAAGGCTTTCTGCATTTTTTTCAAAGCATTTGATATTGAAATGCTTGGTGTTTGAGTCTTGGTTAAAACTGTATAGTTAGGTGGGTGGGCAGCTACTGGTGCCTTTCAGTGTGGTTTTTAGATCCCTTTGATTACTTGTGAAAACTGTACACAATTTCTCTTGGTTATCCTCATTCACACAGAATTGGGAATGTAATTCATGAGGATTTCCATAAAAGCCTTTGTGATATACTGTTTTTGACTGTACAGAGACTTCCCAATGACTTAAGCCATCCCCATCTTATACTTAGCTTTAAAGGTGGCTGTAAACAGAGATCAAGGCGAGGAAGTGACTTCCTGGACTGTATAACCAGATCTGCTCTTCCCTTCTGGATCCCTGCATGAAGTTTTAGTAACTATTCTAGTAATTTACAGAAGGAACCAGGTTAACACAGCTGGCTGTGCTGGGTATGGTGGCACAAGCCTGTTTTCTTAGCACTTGGGGGCTAGAGGCAGGAGGTCAGATATCCATGGGAAGCCTCAGGCACATGGTGAGTTTAAGGGCAGCCTAAGTTATGTGAGACCTATCTCATTAAGAGTATAAATAAGCAAGCAAGCAAACAAACAAAAAACCAAACCACACTGCTGTGATGATCAATTACAGATCAAATTGTGAAAAATCAGTGGTCTCAAGCTAAGTGTTACCCAGAAAATGAGAAGATAAATGTTAAACATATATCATTTTTAAGGGTTGTTTTTTTAGTAATCAGTGTACAATCACACTTGGTGTGTCAGTTGGCCACAGGCAGAAGTTATTGCTGTAACTTCCTTTACACAAAGGCCACAATTTCCAAATCCCTCACATGGCTGGCTGCATTTCTGGGCATGTTAGACTGTGACTGTCCCATTATGTGCAAATCAGCACAGAGCTCAGACAGTTGATGCTCTGGGCTGTACATTCCAGTTACGCCTCATTTTCATGAGAATTTTTTTTTTTTTTTGGACACTAGCTCTCAGGTAACCCAGGCTGGCAGACTCAATATGTAGCCCAGGGTGACCTTGAACTTCTGGTCCTCTTGCTTCTACCTCCTGAGTGCTGGGATTGCAGGCACACAACATTACACCCTGTTTGTGCTGGGATCTAACCTAGGGCCTGTGAAAGCTAGGCAAAGTCTCTCCTAACAGAGCTGTGTTCCTAGCCCAGAGATTGCTCTTTGGATCACACCCTAAGGTAGAAACAGGGCCAGGTGATGAAATGATAAGGGGGGGGGGTTTCTAATTTAAGCTATAAGAACTAAAAGTCTATGGTAATGGAGAAGCGAGTTGAACGTAAGCTGGCTTTCACCAAAAATGTTAGAGTAGAGATGATTAATGTTGGGCACAGTCTTACATTAATAAGGATGTTGAACAGGATGACTTTTATGATCTCTTTAACTCTAGGGTTTTAGGAGTACTTGGAATAACAAAAATAGGTTCTTCTTATTTTAGGGGAAAACAAAATCAAACCTAGGACTCAGTGGGTCAGAACTCTAACCATTTAGCATCATAACAAATCATCTAACCGAATAAGAGTTCACTGTAGGTGATTTTGTTCTGCAAATATTTTGGGTGTGTCTATTAGAAATTATATTCCATTGTTAGGTGTTGGGGACACAGAGAGTTAAAAAGTGGTCTCTGTCCCTGAGGAAGGTGAAAGCATTAAAAATGACAGACACCACCAACAATAATGATGATAATAATAGTAATAACAACAACAAAATAATGAATATACATTAGGAACACAGTGGGCCAGCTACTAGTCTTAATGCTCTTATATCAACTTATAATTATATCACTATGACCCAGTGATATGGGTACATCCTGTTTACAGAAGGAGGAAAAGGAGACAGAACATAATTCATTGTACTGATCCCACTCAGTAAGAGATAGACAGGCTTGGAGGCAGTGTGACTTCAGAATCCATGTCCTTGAGCCCAGACCTAGCCCTCCTCCTCATGTGGCACACTCCCTCTGCAACCCATAATAAACTCCCCTGATTTCCTCCTTCCAGGTTCCTCTAGGCCTTCCATGGTTCCTCTTCCTCAGACCACATCACCATGTGCTCTTCAATGCTCTGCCTGGGCTTCTGTGGTGAGCCTTTTCTCTGGGTCCTGCTAGGTCTTATGTTCCTGGACCACAGACTCATGGTTGTCTCTGGCTCAGACATTAGCTGCCCCCCCCCCCCGATATATCTCTGCCTGGATGTCTATAGGCTACTGGTGCTCTATATGACACCGAGGGGACCCCTGATATGGTCTCCTCTTGGGTGCGCTCCGTGTCTGACGCGAGTCCCACATATGTTGGGACATTCTTCTTCCATAGAACGTCTCATCACCAAGTTTTGGGTATTTCGTTTTTTCACTGGCTGTTCCTCTCAGGGAGACCCTGACAATTTTATTTTTGACCACAGAAAGGGCCCCCTAAGTCATTCTCTGCCTTTAATCTTTATTTTCCTTTATTTTAATTTTTTAGAGTGAGTCTCTCTATGTATACCAGGCTTGCGGTTTTTCTGCTTTGGCCTCCCAAATGCTGGGAATACAGGTATGTGCCACCATGACCGGGAGTGTTGTTGTTTTAAATCCATCTTTCTTTGAACCATGAAAGCAGTCTCTCTAAAACACAGATCTTTTCTTTTTCTCTTTTGAGACAGAGTCTATGTAGTACAGGCTGGACTCAAACTTACAATGAACCTCCTGCCTCAGCCTCTTAGGTGCTAGGATCACAGGCGTCAGTTAGCACAACCAGCCCACAAATTATTACAAGTTTTCCTTATTAGCACAAAGTTATTGTACAAAGTAAAGGGTTTTATTTTGCCCTTTCCATATTTATAATGTGTGTTTGCTATGGGATGTCTTTCTATATGCTGTGAATATGTGCTGCTCGGATTGGTTGATGAATAAAGCTGTTTGGCCAATGGTGAGATAGAATAAGGTTAAACGGTACATTCCAACTGGAGAGAGAGGAAGAGAAAAGGGAGGCGGTAGATATGCGTGAGCCACTGCCAGGAGAAGCAAGATATGAAAGTACCGGTAAGCCATGAAGCCACGTGGCAACTTATAGATAACTAGAAATGGGTTAAGTTATAAGAACTAGCTAGTAAGAAGCTTAAGCCATAGGCCATCCAGTTCGTAAATAATATAAGCCTTTGTGTGTTTACTTGGGACTGAACAGCTTTGAGATGGAAGTGGGAGAGATTTGGGAAACTTCTGACTACATGCGTTGATCATATTTAGCCCATTACTCTTGATTATTCTCCCTCCTCTCCTTCTTTTCCATTCCCCTTCAACATCCCTTTGTTTTACATTATAATTAATTTAATTTTTAGCAGCACTAGGGGTAGAGCCCAGGACCTTATGCATGGCAGGCAAATGCTTTACCAAGTGAGCTACACCCCCAGCCTAAAACACAAGTCTTACACTTGTGTAAATAAACCTGCCAGAGGCTTCCCACGCTTGGAGAAGTGTTCCTTAAATAGGTAGTTCTTGAGCAAAGTGCCCCAGAGTCATGAACACTTGACAAAACGAGAGATTTCTGGAGTGTTCCCAGACACACTCAGTCAGAGCCTCCTGGCAGCGCAGCCTGCAGATGGATATTTACATCTCTTTCCCTGGCGACTCTCAGTTGATAGGCAAGATAAGCACCCTAAAATGATGTGGGTATTCTGATGTCTGATCTTCTCTCCAGACTCATCTCTCTTGTCTAATCTCTCCAAGTTCCCCAGAGATTGCTGCCTTTGCTTTTTTACAGTGCTGAGGGTTAAATCCAGGTGTTGGGCATGCGTTTACCACTGGGCTGCATCCTCACTGCTGTTCTGCTGTTTTCTATCTAAACCACATGCATGAGCAACTCTCTTGTGGGCCTTGCCATGGGTCCTTCCACCCAGGCTGCCTTTCCTGCCTCCTCCATATTGTTGGTGGTCCCTTCCAATGCCCATCTTGGGCTTCCAGTTTTTTCACAAAGCATCTTGGCCCCTCCAGTCTCCAGATGCAGTCATTTATGCCTCCTCAAAGCATCCCCAGAGTCACCCTTGTCTGTCCCGTGTTTCTGTCTTCCCATCTAATTTTTCAGCTTTTGATGACAGGTCCCACGTACCAGCTGCCTTTTGGTCCCCAGGACTGGTACAGCGTCCCTTCTGTGGTAAGTGCTCTTGAAGTGTTTGTCAAGGTGAATGAAATTTAAGTGTAACCGTGGGGCAGTATGGGGTACTAAGGATTCATCAAGAGAGGGATCATACATCTGCTTGGAAGACTCCAGAAGAGATCTCAGGAGACATGATAACATGCAGAGATCTTGAGAGAACATGACCAGGAGAAAGGCATTAGGTGAGGCACAGGAGGACGTGGTGCTGAGGGAGCTTCCTCCAGGGGACCTGAGGGAGTGGCATTGGTGAGTTGGGAGGAAGAGAGATACAGGACTCCCACACCAAACTGAAAGGGCTCTTTCAGACCCACAGCACCCGAGAACTCAGGGGAATAGTGCCACCTGCTGTACTGAGGTGACTTTCCCATCCACCCAGTGCAAAGAACTGGGTGACAGTCAAATCCCTGGGAGTTTCAAGGTAAAATTTCTCTTAGTGAGTGGCAGGTGAAAAATGTTCAACAAGTGGAAATGAATGTTAACGAATTGTGATGTATTTTTGCCACAAAGTGCTTATAAAAGAGTCCCATTCTTATATATATATATATAAAAAAACCCAACAGAGTGAAGAGACAACTTACAAATTTAGAGCAAATATTTGTAAACCATATGTGGCAGGGGCCTGGTGTATAACATACACAAGGGATTCAAACTGCCCATCAAAAAGAAAATGTCTGTTAAAAACAGCAAGTGACTTAGACTTTTCTCAAAACAAACAAACAAAAAGCATACAAGTGGCCAATAGATACACGGAAACAGTAACCTACATAAATAGCCTACATCTTTAATGGTCAGAGTAATGACGATTACAGCCCCACAGAGATGTCACCTCAGTCATGTTAGAGGGACTGCCATAAAAAAAGATGCCAGCTAATGGTTAGTGAGGATACGGAGGACAGTGTCTCTGTCTTCCTGAAGCTATTCAAAATTAGCCCAGACATTCTGGAAAAAAAAAACCCTAAAATAATATTACCATGTGAGTGTGGTATCTTACTTTTGGGTATATGTTCAAACGAATTGAAATCACTATGCCAAAGACGTGTATGCACTCTCACATTTATTATAGCAGTACTTACAAAAGCCACCATATAAAAACAATGTGTCCATAAGCTGATGAATAAAAAAACCAAAACAGCAAAACAAAACAAAACAAAACAAAACAAAACAACAACAACAACAACAAAACCAAAAACTTGGGGCTGGAGAGATGGCTCAGCAGTTAGGAGAGCTTGCTGCTTTTCCAGAGGACCCAAGTCTGGTTTCCAGTATCCGCAATTGCTGAAAATTCCAGCTCCAGGGGATCCGATGCCCTCTTCTGGCCTCTGAGGGCACTGCACTCATGCGCACAAATAGATAACACACATGGTTAAAAATAGAATAAATCTTATAAAAAGCAAAATGTACTAGACATCAAATTGGGTGTTAATCAGCCCCAAAGAGTGAACTCCTGTCACTTGGACACACACATGGACAGACTTGGAGATTATATCAAGTGAAATGAGCAGGCACAGACAGATAGATACTGTGGATCTCAGAGACAGATACCGTGGATCTCACTCACATGTGGAATCTATGAGTGTTGGATTCAAAGAAATGGTAGAGAGGAATGGCAGACACTAGAGACAGAGGGGGCACAGGCACAGTGGGTGGAAAACGGTGAGGCCTTGACCAGTGGATAGCTCCAGGTTTGTTTTTCCTAATAAGACCTTTTAAGATTCATGGTACAGACACTTTCTGTTCAGAAGAGTAAGTCCCAGTGTTCTGTTGCATAGCACGGTGGTTATAGATAAATCCAATGTATTCTATATTTCAAAGGAGTAAAAATAGATAATTTATGTGCTGTGCTGTGTGTGTGTGTGTGTGTGTGTGTGCATGGTGTGTGCAGGGGTGCACTCCCCCATGTGTGTGCACGTGGATGCTAGAATTTGACATTGGGTGTCTATTGTTCTGCACCTTATTTTTCTTTTCCATTTTAACTCTTAGTTTTTAAAGATTTACTTATTTTTGTTTATGTGTATGTACAGGTGTGTGTGTGTGTGTGTGTGTGTGTGTGTGTGTGTGTGTGTGTGTTTGTGGTATGGTGGGTATTATTTGCACGTGAGTATGGGTGCCCCTGGAGACCAGAAGAGGGCATCAGATCCTCGGAAGCTGGAGTTACAGGAGGTGGTGACCTGTCCAGTGTGGGTGTGGGGACCTAAAATTTGGTCCTCTGAGCGACCCAGAGAGGTGGCTCAGAGGTTAGGTGCCCGGCCTGTGGTGGCAGAGGTGGTGGGTTCGGTTCCCGCGAGTGCCTGATGAGCGAATGACGTCATGATCATGATCGAACGAATCGATGACTGATTGATCAATCAATATCGATCATTAATTGGGGAAGAAAAAAAAAACCAAAAAAAAATTTGGTCCTCTGCCTGAGTGGTGTGAGTCCTTAA
This sequence comes from Peromyscus nudipes, assembly GCA_902168325.1. Taxonomy (NCBI): domain Eukaryota; kingdom Metazoa; phylum Chordata; class Mammalia; order Rodentia; family Cricetidae; genus Peromyscus; species Peromyscus nudipes. Next base: position 55,773 of record CABHPH010156292.1, read on the forward strand.
CCTTATGCTGTCTTCTCACCTCTGCAGGAATGCCACGCACATGGATGTACACAGATACAATGTAAAAAACATAAATAAGAAGTAAAGCTTTAAAAGAGGCTCCATGCTGAATTATCTTGTGGTTTCCTTCCCTTCTCTTTCCTGAGATTTTCTTTTTTTCATTTTTTTTAATTAAAAGATTTTCTATGCATTTTACATACCAACCACAGATTCCCCTGTCCTCCCTCCTCCCACCCCTCAGCCTTCCCCCCCAACACACCCCCCATTCCCACATCCTCCAAGGCAAGGTCTCCCCTTGGGAGTCAGCAGAGCCTGGTACATTTAGCTGATTCAGGTCCAATCCCTTCCTCTCTGCACCAAGGCTGCACAAAATGTCTCAGCATAGGCACTAGGTTCCAAAAAGCTGGCTCATGCACTAGGGACAGGTCCTGATCTCACTGCCCTGGGGGCCCCCTAAAAAGTTTAAGCTTAACAACTTTCTTGCTTATCCAGATGGACTAGTCCAGTACCATGGGGGATTCTCAGCTATTGGTCCACAGTTCATGTGTTTCTAGTTTGGCTAGTTGTCTCTGTACTTTTTCCAGTCATGGTCTCAGACTTGTGAGTAGCTGGGGTTACAGTAACTTACCACAGTGCCTAGTTGTAAAGGCATTTTAAATGGAGACTAATATGACCAGGTTAACGTTTAAAAGATCATTTTGGCCAAAGTGTAGATAAAGTACTCATGGCCTAGGATGGTAGTGTGCATGGATGGGCTGTGGGATATCAGGAGAGATTTTACTGGCAGAATTTTAACTAAAAGTAAGTGAACCAAGCAACCAACCAACAAAAATAACCCCACAACTATCCAAACAAACCATTAAACCACCTTGGTCTGAGACAATGAGAAAGGGAAGTAAAGCAGTTATGTGCTGTGGATATCAATCGCTCTGTATGCTGTGAATGTGTTGCTCTGATTTGGTTGATAAATAAAACACTGATTGGTCAGTAGCCAGGCAGGAAGTATAGTATAGGTGGGACAAGCAGAGAGAAGAATTCTGGGAACAGGAAGGCTGAGTTGAGAGATGCTGCCAGCCGCTGCTGCCATGAGAAGTAAGATGTAAAGTACCGGTAAGCCACTTGGCAACTTATAGATTAATAGAAATGGATTAATTTAAGATATAAGAACTAGATAACAAGAAGCCTGCCATGGCCATACAGTTTATAAGTAATATAAGTCTCTGTGTGCTTACTTGGGTCTGAGTGGCTGCGGCCCCCGGCAGGACTGGAGAAATCTCTAGCTACAAATGGTGCCCAACGGCTCGAGTTTCCACCTAAAACCTGAGCAGTTATGAATCAGTGATTTTCAACTAGGGTTTGGCTAAGAGACTTAGCACCCCAGCAGCCATTTGGCAACACCAGAGACAGTTTTGGCTGTCTAGGCTGGAAGGGTAACACTAGCATCTAACGGGTAGAGGTGATGTTGCTGAATATCCAACAGAACACAGAGCAAGGAACTATGTGACCCAAGGGCTGAAGAGATGGGTCAGGTGGCAAAATGCTTGCCTAGCTAGCAGAGGAACCCGAATTCCATCCCTGGAACCCTTGTTAAAAAAGGTTGGGTCTGGGGGCATGCTTGTAATCCCAGCACTGGGGAGGCAGGGAAAAGTGGATCCCTGGGGCTTGCTGGCCAACTAGCCTAGCCTATTTACCAAATTCCAGAGGAGTGAGAGATCATACCTTTAAAAAAAAAGGTACTTACGCAAATATAGCCAAGGTTGCCTGCACACACAAGCACCTGCACACACACACACACACACACACACACACACACACACAAATTATGTGACCCCAAATGTCAGCCATGCTGAGGATGAGAAATTCAGATGCAGATGGAGAGAGGAAGCAGGCAGGGGAGCATAATGGAAGCAGGATCCACTGTGTGTGGTCTCCTCCTGGGGAGAGGAGTGGGCAGCTCATCCTGGCTCTCAGGTTTCTGATAAGGTGACCAGACATGGAACAGTTGTTGAAGTTTAAACACCTGTAGGATGTGAAGTGTACGGGAGGTCGATGTATATGGGGCGGGGACTCAGGGAGATCTCCGTGGGAGGTGGAGATGTGTGGATTGGCTGTAAATCTGACAATAAATGACACTTCCATCATTTCCCTCTACGGTAGTTAGTAGTGCTTACCGCCCATGTCCTGTATCTCTACATACCCCACCTCCTGTATGGCTGGGGACGTACAATAGGCCTGGCTAACACAATGTATGCATCACATTCCAGATTAATGTGTGCCCCCTCCTTCCCCTTCCCTGCCTTCACGCTGTGAGGTCATGTGACTCAGAGGCAAAGCTGTGGGTCAGGGAGGAGGAGAGCTGCTGAGATTTCATTGAACATTCTGTAAACACAAGGGTAGCACATACTTCTTTGTAAGTGGGACTCCAGGAGACACATCCCCTTGTACATTAGCCTGTCCATTGATATTGCTACTGTCCCATTCTTGTTCATGCAGCCATTTCTAGGAGAGACTGTTGCACAGCCGACTTCCTGGTTTTCTGGCTCTTACAATATTTCTGCCCCCTCTTTCATGATGTTCCCTGAGCCACAGGAGCTACGATGCAGATGTATTCACTGGGGCTGGGCTCCCCAGGATCATTGTGTCCAGCTGTGGTTCTCTGGGATGGTCTCCATTTGCTGTAGAGATGCTTCTTTGATGACAAAGAACTATAGGCAACTACTGACTGCTGGGAGAGAGAGAACTAGCCTCTCCAAGGGATGAGCACCCTTATAGGTTGTCCTTGTGCCAGCCTTGAAACCATGTACACACAGACAGCAAATTATATTAATATATAGTTGTGCATATACATGTGGCTAGAGTTTTCTTGCCTGGCCCACGGTCAGGACAAATCTCTTTCATCTGCCAGTCCCACAGCCGTTCAGACTCAACCAAGTAAACACAGAGACTTATATTGCTTACAAACTGTATGACCGTGGCAGGCTTCTTGCTAATTGTCCTTATATCTTAAATTAATCCATTTCTATAAATCTATACCTTGCCATGTGGCTCGTGGCTTACTGGCATCTTTACATGCTGCTTGTCCTGGCGGTGGCTGGCAGCCACTCCCTCCGCCTTCCTGTTCTTTTTATTCTCTCTGTTAGTCCCGCCTATACTTCCTGCCTAGCCATTGGCCAATCAGTGTTTTATTAGCAACACATTTGCCATACAGAACATCCCACAGCATATACATGCACATACATATGCAAATATTTATGTAACTGATATAATAAAAAAGAGGCTATTAACTGGAAAGTGGTGGAGCATGGGAGGAGCCCAAGGGAGGGCTACTGGGAGGGGCTAAAAAAGAAGAAAGGGGGTGATGTAGTTCTGTTTCAATTAAAAACATTAAATAAATAAAATAAGGCAATATGACTCCAGCTGCTTAGATTTCAGAATGTGTTATAGTTGCTGACTTGTTTTTTTATCCTCAGGGATAAATCCTAAAACTGCTGGAGCCACTCTTCCCGCATAATGAGATTCCCACAGAATCTCATCTCTTCTAGATGAGCTCATTTATAATAATGGTGGCTCATACATTTTCCTTTGAATTCTGGACTCCTGAGCATCAGAGTGTGATGGGAATGGAAGCTTGTTGTGGACGTCTCCTACTGGCATCTGCTGATGTGTGGACTTGGGGGTGGCTCCTGCTGAGGTGTCATAATATATATGTATGGGCTTGTTACAGAGACCACACTCCTGTCCAATCGCTTTTCATGACTGTCGGGCCCTTTGGGGCCTGTTAATTCCCCAAGTCTCATCACAGTCTCTTCTTGGGGGGCCAGGGATTGCTGTGGAGCTGCCTATTGCATTTTTTCCCCCATGCCCCACAGTTCTTTTACATTATGGTGTCTCAGAAGAGTGCCACGGATCCCAAGGCACCTGCCTCTTCTGCCAGACTGAGGGGTGGGAACAGGCAGGAGCTCCACTTCCATTTTCTAGACATTCCTTCCTAACTGGATGCTGGGTATGCGGTTTGCTGAGGGTATACTAGGGAAGAGAAGGAAAACTGAAATGAAATACCAAGTGCTCACTCTTCATGGCTGTTTCACTCTCTGTGTTGAGGGATTTTTGGTTGCACCGTGTGAAGATGTGTTGCTGTTTCATCTTGCCTGCCTAAGGTACCTGATTGGTTTAATAAAGAGCTGAACGGCCAATAGCTAGGCAGGAGAGAATAGGTGGGACTTCTGGAGAGAGAGAGAAGTCAGGGTTAGAATCTAGACATTCAGGGAGATGCCAGAGAGACACTGAGGAAGTCAGATACACAGAATATCTACATATTCTGAGGTAAAGAGCCATGTTGTAGACGTAGATTAAAATAAATGGGTTAATTTAAGTTATAAGAGCTAGTTGGGAACAAGCCTAAGCTAAAGACCAAGCTTTCATAATTAATAAGTCTCTGTGTCATTATCTGGGTGCTGGCAGTCTCAAAAGAAAGCCCGACTACACCCTGCCTCCCAACCCCCCAACCCCCACAATTCTTTGGATTCACTCCTAAACAGGTTTAAAAAAATCCTAAAGTGCAAAGCCTGGTAACTTTGTACTTCATTTCTTGTTTTATATATGAGGTTAGATCACATAGTTAGATAAAATTCAGGAGAAGCTGGGCCAGGCTGGGTGTAGGCAACAACACACCTTTCTGTTGTGAGTCTTGTCATGGGAACACGAGAGGTCTTGCTTTAGAAAAGAATAAAAAAGAAAAAGAAAAACAACAAAGAGAAAGCACAAGAAGCACTCACACAAAACAGAATCCATAAAAATACAAAATCCGTAACCATAGTATACAATCAGAAGAGCAGTGAGACAAAATATGCCCCCAAACAAAGCAATACGAAACAAAAAGTCTACAAAAATACCACTGAGTCTATTTTTGTTGGCCTTCTGCTGCTGGGCCTGGAGCCTGCCCTTAGGTGTGGTTAATATCCGCCGTGAGACTCCACTGTGGAAAATCAATTTTTCCTCTGCAAGCAGTTTCTGTTCCTGACTCCTCCCCAGCTTTACCAGGAAAAGTTTAGAAAAAAAAAAAAATCCCATGAAATTGTAGACCGATAACCTATCCCTCTATCACTAGAAATCCTGACAGGTGTTGCCTGGGGTCGCAGCAGACCTAGAAGTTGAGGAGTTGAGCAGCCTGGGTAGAAGGATCTGGTGATAGAGTGGCATCCTTTGTTGTCTGGGGGAGAGGCATGGAACAAGCACATCATTAGCAGATTTGAAGGAGTGTATTTTGCCACTTTAGCAACAATCTTTTCAGACTAAGGTTCTGATTTATGAATTTTGAGAGAGGGAAAGATCACTGTGTGTGTGTGTGTGTGTGTGTGTGCGCACGCGCGTGCACAAGCATGTGGTAATAAAATAGTTGCAGATGGAATCAAATTCCACAGTTTTGTTTCTTCATAACAGGGCCTCAAAGACAGATGACACATGGTTTTTACCCGTTAATGGAATATTAAAATTACTTACCACTCGCAATGTAAACAAAACTATAAGCTACATAATTAGCTAGTTTCTATTATAAAAGTTTAAGATGCTCACTTATTAACTTAGTACTCGTCCAACACAAACAAAATACTGTTCTATGCTTGGCATCTGTCTCTGGGACATAAGAACCTCAGAGTAGCTGCTTACTTCCAATTGCAATATTTCAATGATATCTGGAGAGCAACACGGTCTCTCAAGTGAGCTGTCCTCTCTGATACAGACTCGTTAAGTTAAATCACATCATCTAAAAGCACTCATAGTTACTTCCACCTGCGCATTTTCCCAGACTCAGTTCCTGTACCTGGAAATACTTAGGGAATTCAAGTTCTTTTCTGAATTCCTGTATCTGGAAATAGGCAAGCGCATAAAGTAAGTTAGCTCTAATTAAGTAGCCGGCACGATAAATATCCATCGCAGTAATTACGACACCAACACAGATGCCAGGGATTCGCTTTAATGTGATTGAAACAGTTCAGACTTTTCTTTGGCTTCCTGGTGACTGTAGTTAATAGTTTCTACCACTAGGTGTCAGTCTTCCTCCATCACGTGTGATTTAAGCCTGAAGTGAGGAGAGCCACCAAACCCCTAGCCTTTTCTCTTTTGGCTTCGACTTAAAACACAAGATGTGACTTTATCTTGCTTATTTAGTCGTTACTACAGCCTTGCAGTACTTGGAGAGTGGCTGACCAAGAGCTCAACACTTTGTAGAAAGTGAAATTATAGCTGCCCTCTCCCACTCATTTTAGAAAACTAGAGATCAGTACCCCAGTTGTTGTAGTGTTGATTTTATTTTATTTTATTTTTTTAATATATAAATGACCTAAGAAAGCCAGTGGCTTGTAGTTGCATTGTAATTGCTTGTAAGAAGATAGTTAGTAGGAGACATGGTCTCGTGGCACACTCCCTGATCCCCTGGCTCCTACAGTCTTTCTGCTCCCTCTTCCGCCATGTTCCGGAGCCGTAGGTGAGGGAGTGTCTTACAGATGTACCCGTTGAGACTGGATTCCACAACTCTGCATTTCGATTGGCTGTGGTTTTCTGTCGTGGTTTCAGTCTGTCGCAAAGAGAGGTTTGATGAAAGGTGAAGACGACATAATACATGCAAGTCACAGTATATGGACTGGACAGGCTGTATTTAGGAATACATGTGTCTATACAAATACACATATGAGTGCAAGAACAATTAGTGGAAAAGAAGGCCATACATTTGAAGGGCAGTGGGAGGGCTTTATGGGAGAGTTTGGAGGGGAAAAAAGGAAGGGAGAAGTGTTGTAATTAATTTACAGTCTCAAAAATAAACAATGACAGCAAAAATAGAAGACAGTTAACGTGCCCACAGTCTCTCCTCAAAAAGGTGGTATATTGTAATATCTAAATAATATCATATGTGGGATAGTACAAACACATAATTCTAAGTTATTTGTTATAACGTATCTAAAGGTACTGTTGATGCTATAACATCCATTTACAAAGAATGAACGTATGGAATCTGTTGGTTGTTCCTGATAAGTGGTCAAAACAGTTTGGAAACAACTGAGAGAGAGATGGTGACCCCTGCTCAACTTGTCTGGAGATCTCTGCACTCCTCTGTTATGAATGCATGGTGGACATTTCTGAACACGAAGAAAACAAAAACCACTTTCATATTCATGCCCACTGAGTCCATTTGAGAAGAAATTTATAAATTTTTTGCCAAGCAATATGATTTTAAATTCAGAGACTCTAAATGTTGAAACTTTAAAATTTCTCTTCCCCAAATGACTTAAAAATATGACCCAAAATAAAAAAGTTTCATAACTTGTTTTTAAAAATTGAAACCAGTTAACAAAGCATGTCAGTAAAGTTTTATTGAACAACATCATTTTTTTTTAGATTCAAAAATTAAATGAAATGACCTGATTTATGGAAACTTGATGTTTAGGGTAAAGAGGGCGATATGATTTGAATGTGGCTTGTTCCCCAGGGTTCCTGTGCTAAGTGCTTGTCCCAAAGGTAGTGATATTAAGAGGTTTGAGACTTAGATACTGGGGTCAACTGGGAAGTAGTTGGGTCATTGGGGACACTCCCTGGAAAGGGACTGATGTAGCTATCCTGAGACCTTAGGTGGCTCCTATTTAGAGCGAGTGGTTAAACATCAAGGCATCCCTAGAGTGTGCCCTCTTTCAACCACAGCTGTTTTCTTCCTGGTTACTCTGTTACGTGTAAAGCAGCCAAGAGATCCTTAGCAGAGGCCAAAGAGAGGGATTGAGCAATCTTAGGCTTTGATCCCCCCGAAAGAGCTTGAAATAACCCTCATATTAGGGTTTCTACTGCTGTGAAGAATATGTTTTGGTTACAACCAAAAGCAACTTGGGGAGAAAAGAGTTTATTTTATTTTATTTTTTTAACCTTACAGCTTATAAGTTCATCACTGAGGGAAGCCATGACAGGAACTCAGGGCAGGAACCTGGGGGCTTCTGAGCAGGAGCTGATGCAGAGGCCCCACGGAGGGGTGCTGCTTACTGCCTTGCATACCCTGACTTGCTCAGCCTGCTTTCTTATAGAACCCAGGACCACCAGGCCAGGAGTGGCACCACAAACCATGGGCTGGGTCCTTCCCCATCAATCATTAATTAAGAAAAAAACACCCACAGACTAGCCTACAGCCTGATTTTATGGAGGTAATTTCTTAGTTGAGGTTCCCCTCTCAGATGACTTTAGCTTGTGTCTAGTTGACATCAAACTACCCAGCGCACCCCTCTTTTCTTATTAATACTTGGTCTAACCTAGCAAGGAAGAGAGCTGGTAGGAGGCGTCAACAGAAATTGCGCACAGTTATTGCTCATACGATCACCTTTCATTTGGGTGTGATGACTGATATGAATATATGGATCTTTGGGTGATTTTCACACATCCTGAATTTAAACGGATGAAAATACTCCACGGTCACTAGATGTGCAGCTGAATCCAACAATGACTTTTCTGTTCTTTACCTGTCGTTCCTCCAAGAATGTTGTCCCCACCTGCCCACCTTGATGGATAATTGCATCATAGGACCCCATGCCACTTAACTAGGTTTTGGTTAGTGAGATTAGGAAGGCAATCTTGGATGGGACTTAGAGGAAAGGCAGATGCTGTATGCCTTCCTCCTGGGTGTCAGCACTTGCCATGGTCACCTGTGGTGATATCTGGTTTGACTCACTGTAATTGTTCCAAAAGAAAGAGAGGGATAGAATCAACACTTGCTTTTTTTTTTTTTTTAACTCCTGTATGTTGAATCCAGTCTCCCAATTAAGGTATTTTCTGACATCAGGAGCAAGGCCCTACCTTTAATTAGAACTCTGGAAGGAAGACATTTATCTTTAGGCAGATAGAAATAGATAGAAATACTGTAATGGTCAGGTATAGCAACCGGGCCTCTTTCACACAAACAGGAGTACAAGCCACCAACAAAAGTTACTTTTGAAGGTCGAAAGAGAATTCAAGTGAAAGGAGTATTGATTAATCCAGGGAAAGCTGAAAAGCTTTGCTCTCGTGGCAGACTCTGAGCTGCGGGATGCAGACAGGCACTCTTAATAAAGGAGACTAGCGGGGCACTGAAGTAGCCGAGAAGGGTAGGGGTGGAAAAGGATGCTTCCATTACCCCCTCTTGGCTAGAAACCCCACTGTACACCCCATTGGCTCCCTGAACTCCTCCTTTGAGGAGAAAAGAATATCCAAGAGTAAGCTGACATCTGTGGTACTGTTTTCAGAAAGCCACACGCTGCCCTCCTTTCCTCACAGCTAGAACATATTCCATCATTTTAATTACTCCCTTGTCTACCCCTTGGCTCACTCCCTCAGGGAAACCCAACTCTTAGCTTCTTTGGAGTGTCTGAGAACATAGCTGGAGGAAAAACCAAGCATCTTTTGATGTTCCTGCATGGGAGGCGTTTTCATCCCCTTACCTGCGGCACAGATGGGGGAGCTCAGTGTTCTCCCCTGGGCATCTGAATCATCGCTTGGAACCCGGGAAGACCCAATGCATGCTAGTATATATTTAGACTTCTGCAAGTTCTCTGAGGAAGCATTCAAGGATAATTATTTGATTATCTGAAACTGCTGTCTAACTAGAGCCGAAAAATATTACTGTCAAATAAAAAGACAGGCAGAGCTTATTTGAAACACATATCCATCAATAAGTGAAAATATAAATATTTTAAGGAGATGCAGACTAAGCAGGATGAATATGCATTCATAATTTCACTCCATCATCATCATCATCATCATCACTGGGCAAATTCTATGCAACATAAAGGAAAAATTGAGCAAAGATGGGGTTACTTTCCTAAACAGACAATTATATTTCTTCAACTAGTATTTGTTGGTTGCAAAGTACACTACCATAAACAAAGGGCTGTCTGTTATAAAACATGTCTAGTGTCTGCAACTTCTCCAGTGCAGTGTGCCTGAGATACAATGGTGTCTCGGGCACCCACGCAGGACCTTCACTCAATCTGAACCAACACTTCAGAAGCAATTACCCTGAGTCTTCCACACAAGAGGCGCTCAACACATGGACCACCGGGTATCCCGAGTTCTCAGATCGGCTTAGCTTGGGTCCCTAGAAGAGTAAGAAGGAGGATGCTGGTAGGTTCAGGACAGAGGGTCCGACAACAAATATGCACCATACTCCTGACAACAGAACCAAACCCTGCCATCCTGGAGTGTTTTAGGGGCATCTGGTCTTAGATGCTATGAGGTAGGATAGACTTCTAGATTATGGCAGTGCACTGGCAGTGACAATGTCTGAAGTAAACAAGAGCTGCTTGTCTCTGTCTGTAGTACGTACGTCTCCACCTCTGTGATGGAATATTTACAAACACACGCTGAATGCACAGCGCTAGTCTCCGTGGCCCTAGGGCCAATGGATAGAGAGCAGATGAAAAATCTGGCTACCTTAACTTTTAAAAAATTAATGATTATTTATTAAAGTGTATTTAGGTTTTCAGAAAGCCTGCCCAGAAAGTGGGGAGTTGTCATTTACTATTTCCATCCTTTGCCTGGCAAAATGACTCTAAGATTATATTGTTTAAAATAAACGTCAGATAAGGGATGTTACTTATCGGTCATTATGTCTCTGCAACTGTATGTGAAAGGGAGGTCACCACCCCCTGCCCCCAGACTTGGTATAGGACATACACAGACACCAAATCTCAGCACAAAGGAGACTTATTACCCCGGAGGGGAAGGCAGGTGAGGAGGGAGGCTGCAGATGTGGCAGCAGCTGCTGTAAGCACAAGCAAGCAGGAAAAGCAGGAGAGGGTGTTTCTGCAGGAGTGCGGGTTTTCAGGGGAAGAGGGGGCTCTGTGCTAGGGTGAGCTGGTAAACCCTGATTGCACATATTAGCCATATAATGAATTTTGATTCTTGGACCTTGGTGTTTTGTCTCAGGAATGAGTCTGTGGCCAAATAAAGGAATAGACCTTGGGGGCTAGCTCCAGGAATGGAACAGTCTTTAGCAAAGAAGAGGAAAATGGGGTGAAAGGGCAAAACCCGTCTGCCGTGTTTGCCACACTCGGGCCTGCTAGAGCCCTTCCTATACTCCAGCTTTGACTTATTAAAACTCAGAGGTTTGACCTGAATGATTCCCAAGGTTTCAAAGCGATTGTAGAGCTGGGGAGACGGCTTAGCACACAGAGTGCTTGCCATGCAAGTATGTGGACTCGAACTCCGATCCCCGCCACTCACGCCACCCACATAAAAAGCTGGGCATGTCGATGGTGCCCACCTCCAACCCTAGTGCTAGGGGTGCAGAGTTAGGGGGATCCCTGGAGCTTTCTGGCCAGTTAGTCTGGACAATCAGTGAGCTCTATGTGCAGTGAGACTCTATCTCAAAAAGATAAGGTAAGGCATGACAGAGGAAGACACTCACATATACACACATGTATGCACTCCTACACACACATGAACATGTGTACATACCCAAACACATATATGAATATGCACATGTGCATGCACCACACTGGTGTACAAAAATGAAGGTAAACATGCTGTTGTATGTAGTATGTGTTGTATGTAGTATATAATATATTTAGTTGTATATAGTATATAATACATATTATCACTGTATATGTATCATTGTACAGACACTATATTACATTGGTTTAATGAACTTACAGAGTCTTGGATCAGACGTCCCATCCCTGGCTTACAAGGAAGTAATTTCCTTCCCTGAGATACTTACATGTGATACATGGAATTCTTAGTGGCCTCTGATATTGCTACTTTTCCACCTTTGTGCAAAATAGTGTGTGTGTGTGTGTGTGTGTGTGTGTGTGTGTGTGTGTGTTAGAGTACATTGCACGAAGGCAAGGATGTGGCTGGTAGAGGTCAACTTTTGGGAGTTAGTCCTTTCCTTCTGGCACATGGCTTCTGGTGGTCAAACTAAGATTGTGAGGGCAGGTGGCAAACACCTTTACCCACTGAACCATCAGCCTTGCCCAGTAAATAGTCTTTTTATGGGCCAAGGACTCACAGTGGTCCATCCATGACTGCTAGCAGATTGCGTACATAGCACGTGCTCCATAAAGAGTCATATGGTTGTTGAACACATGTGAAGATGGACTAAAGCTCTCCTGTATTGTTGGCTTCTGTCCAGTAACATCTGCTGCAGCCATGAAAAATTAGTTTCCTTTGCAGTGTGCATGTGTGCTCTTTCTCTCTTGGGGCCCCGGCGGCTGGCAGGTAATGTGGAAACACTACAGTTGTTTGGAGAGTGCTTCTGCTGCCTCTAACCTTAGTTCTTCATCATTTCCTAGCCCAGGCTCCAGGATTAGGCAGAGAGAAAGCCACTGTCTTTGGATTGTGAAGACTCCTGATGTTGTCTTCATGAGTCAGATGCTGTGGAATGAAACACTGTGTGTTATCTCATGCGTTGGGTAAGACAAGCATTTTTGCTAAAATTTAACATGCAACATAGTTGAGAACATTTAAACAGATTTTCTTGATAGTTTAGATTTTTAATGAAGTCAGGAGAAGAATACAGGACCACTGAACTGCAAAGTACATGCTTTTCTTGTCTATATTTGGCTGTTAAAAAACAAACTCCATGTATTTTCTTAGAGTAAGTCACACTGAATAATATAAATTGAAGGTTTAACATCCTTTAAGGCCATTTCTTTCACTGTAAGACATTATGCACATTTCTGTAGTAACTGGAAAGCAACTTGGGGAAAGGATTTTTCCATCCACAATTATACCAAACAAATGATCGTACAATTACATAAAATTAACCATTATAGTCTAGCCAGTGGCTTGGCTTCTCAGCCAAACCTCACAATGAAATATGCAGACTTTCTGGAACCACATATTAAAATCTCAGCAGTCGAATCAGCCCTTCATCTTTCTTTTTTGAGTAACTGAAACTTGGTCTTATTCAGCATGTCAGAGCACTCCAGGGGGGAGCTCTCTAAAACCCAATGTCAAAAGGTGACTACCTGATCATCGTCACCTTGGCTTCAGACTCACGGAGTTGCCTTTGTCCCAGTTTATTTTTGGGCATCCGTATCTCTCTTGCAGTGAAGTGCCCTGTTTCAGAGTCTTATAAAAAGAGACCAGCTCTCCACAGCACTGAGTCTAACACTGGTGTGTAAAATGCCTTTGAAGGAATGTCCTAACCAGATGTAATTCCAGTTTCTCTTAGCTAAGTGTGGGGCTCCAGGGTGACTGTTCTGAGTGTCACTCACTTGTGAGATTTGACATGGCGGTTGGGGAGTACACCAAGCACTGAGGATGGAGTCTGGCAACTGGAAACCATCAGTGTAAATGAGACAAACCAGACTCAGATAAACAAATATCACACGTTGGCTCTCATTAGTAAATTCTAGATTTTTTTTTTAAGGTAGATCAAATTGTTAATAGGTATGTGACATGAAAATAGATGGGGGACTAGGGAAGAAGGGGATGGCAGGGACTGAAGTGGGGACAGAGGGGAGGGCTCGGGGGTGAATACAGTCAAAAGACGAACTCTACTTAAAAGAATTGTCTGGGTGAAGTCTGACACTATATAGTGAATATAAACCAAACCAAACCAAACCAAACCAAACCAACGTACAACACCAAAAGTGAACCAGGGAGTGTCACTCAGGGCTTGACCTCAGCTCCAGGAGAGGCAATTTGTGTTCCGATGCTACTTGAAGGGTGCCTTAACTCACCGAAGCTTCCAAAGATGATTTTTCCTCATTTGTAGGTCAGGCTGGATAATTACTCCCCAAACTGTTGTGAACATACATAAACCTGAACCACACAAAGGCACCAAAACCACAAAAGGACTCGGTCTGAAATTCCAGAATCACTCTCTCTGTGTGTGTGTATGTGTGTTGTGGGTGTGTGTTCAGTTATTCTAGTGCCAACTTTGATATTTAAAGTCACAAGTCAAATGCATTTGTTCAATTTTATGAGCCCCAGAAGAGCAGCGGATACTGCTTGCATTTGAAGACCAGAACCTGGATCTCAGCAGTTTCACAGACCCACTTTATCCTTGTCGAGAGTTAATGAGATCAGAATAAAACCAAACAAACACTCCTCGAGTCCGATGCTTTGCAGACCATGGTGATATATTAGAGCAGCAGAAATAAATCACATTCATTGTCATAGAGGACAGAGGGGACAATGGTGTCATGCCTCTGTCTCTCCTTTATCTGTGGATCTAGAGAATCTTAACTGAGGACTGTTTCATGGGTAGAAGGAATGAGACCCAGTCACCTAACTTGTAGCCCCCTCCTTCCACAGGAGCTCCATTGGAAACCACACCGGAGGGCATCAACCTCAGGCTTTAGAATACCATCACTGTCTCCAGCAGAGATGTGGAGCTGCACCAAGATCTCTTTCCAAGTTACCTAACCTCCCTTTGCCTTGGGTTTCTTGTCTGTAAAGTAGCAAAATCATAGAAACCACAGCTTAACACGAGTAAAGCACTCAGTCAAGAGGCTGTGAGATGCAGCGTTGAGAAGCAGACAGTCTAAGGTCGGACTCCTGGGTTCAAATACCAGTGCAATTATTTACATGCTGTGTGATCCGGGAAAGCAAACGAACCTTTCTCTGTTTTAGTTTGTTATCCCCTAACTGGGCTGTCATAATGCTATCACATGAAAGGGCTACTGTGGCAATTAAATCAGTTCATGTCTGCCTTGCCATATAAACAGGGCTGATACGTGTGAGGGCTAATGAAACACTCACTATTGTGTCAATGTTTTCTGGAAAAGTTTTAAATATTGTTTGTAAAGACATGAAAATAAAAATAAAAACTCTGACACTTTGCTTCTCTGTTTAGTTCTATTAAATATAAAATATTAGATATAAAAACACCAGACCACAGTGACATTGTTATAATGTTGGGATACTCTTTGTTTCCTAGTAACTTGGCAATGTCTTTCACACAATATTCTCTCTCTTTGAAGATTAGATATCAGTGCATTTTAAAACAAATCTTAATTAAGATCAATGCTTCCTAATTTCCTTAAATCTAATGCCATTTAATTAATCCTTGCACCCAATTCTTTTCTCCCTCTGAATGCTAAAGTCAATGATTTTCACAGAACGGAGAAGATTTACACATATTGGGAGGATGATGAATGCACCAAACGTTTGTTCAGGACAATTTCTGGTCTTGTCTCTCCTGCTCTTTCCTCTCAGCATCCATTTTAATGTCTCTGCCATTCATTTATTCATTCAGTATTTATTGAGCAGACCTGTCGGGCACCATGACAAGTGGTGGCAAATAATGATTCTGACACTTGAATGGTGTTTTACAGCTTACAGATCATATTCACATGTATTAAATTCATTCAGTCCTCCGAGGCACTCACTTCATCTCGCTCCAGTTATTCCTTCCCTTTTAGCTTCATATTCCCTCAAATCATTTCAGAGTATTTTCTAAGTGCTTTGGTGGGGTGAGGTGGGGGTGGTGAACACAGGTTGGAAAAGCATAAGACGAGAATATAGGCTAGAAATGCTTCTAGTAGCTCATACTTTAGTTTCAAGGTCCAAGTTCTTGCAAAGGTGTGCTCTGTTTTACTTAGGAAAGTGCAAAGAGTCATGTGAAAAAGAACAGTGATCATCAATGCATCCTTCGCTGGAGAATGGGTTGACCCTAGATATAGAGAAGATGATTTCTGAAGTCTTTCGGGATCTCCATCCAATTGGCTGTATTTAAAATATCCTGGATGCTTGCTCTAAAGAGCTGTGACCCCCCCCCCCCAAACATACCCAGGCCAATAGATTCAAGCGTCCAAGTTATTAGGTTTTGTGATACTAACCCATGGGCAAGATCAGAAGACACAAAAATCGACCAGGAAATTCTCAAATATTTGTGTCTTAAATCTCATTTAATCCATTAATGTCTGTCATACACAACCTGGCTTCTATAGGAAATGCCAGGGGCTCCTCCACAGGAAGTAGCTTGAGGTGGATGAATGTGTCATCTCTAGAGGTCTGGAGCAACGGCTGCGGTCTGTTGTAGGCACACAGCATCTCTCCAGTTTGTAGTCAGTGACTACGTCAAGGACACTTTGGTGTTTACAAGATACAAGTGGATGACACTGTGCATAAACTTGTACTGAGAGAGAAACTCATTCCCCACACAGACCCCTTGGACTTGTTTAACATAAACCTAGCATGCTACTATTCCAGAATGTGCTATGACCTTCTCTTTTCTGTTCCATTTTCATTTTCACAGAGACACCTTTCCTGGATACTCTCCATAAGGTATTATCTTCATATTTATCCATTTATTTCACTTCACGAATGTTTTTGTGATATTCATTACTACCTGAACAGTGTGTGTGTGTGTGTGTGTGTGTGTGTGTGTGTGTGTGTGTGTGTG